>CM031241.1:582410516-582571384 GCA_018340775.1 Taxus wallichiana var. yunnanensis | reverse complement strand
AGGTTAGAAAATTTGGATTTTTCACTAGTAAGTATTTCAAAAAAATCTAAGTTAGGTATTTTGAATGTGTCACCGAAGGCATTCATACTAGAGAAAAGGTAGAAGAAAATATTTGAAATGGTCCTCTCAAATTGAATAAAATCAAGTAAACACACTCTTCATCTTTCTTATCTCTTCTACTCCCCTTCAATTGTGTCAACAAATGCTTAAACTTGGTAATATATTCTATAATTTTTGGAAAATCTTCAAGATTAAGAGAGGTGATCTCAATTTTAAGTTACATGGCTCTCATATGATCCAATTTACTAAATAAATCTTCAAATTTCTCCCATATTTTGAAAGGAGGTCACATTTTTCGAAATGAAACAAAATACTATCACTTACATAAGTTCCTATCAAACCCATACACTCATCAAAATTGCACTTTGGTACTAAAATTCTCATATTCTCTAGTGAACACTGGTTTTTTGAAGAAGTTAAAGCCCATAATCCATTTAATTTTTATTTCCATTCGTTATTTCCATGTGTGGTAATTATGTGTTGTTAATGGGTCAACATGATCTAATGCAAAAGTAGATAAAGACGCCATTATAAAAAATCACCAAAAGAAATGCAAGAACCAAGTAATGTAGTAAGACCCCAAGCAATGCAACAAGAGCCCCACTAGATATTTGGCACTTTATAATGACTACATCTTACAATATGGCACTTTATAATTATAGCTTGATTCTCAAAATAAATATTTCCAATGGAAAGAGGAAAAAAAAAAAAATGGCACTCAAATCTGAGTTACCAATTCTACTATTTTTTTATGGTTACCTCTTAAACAAAATAAAATTCTCTTGCCTTCACCACACAAAAAATGGAAGGGGGCTGGAGTTAAGCACCTACTAGTAGGAATCACAAGATTCAAGCCTTCATATGACTAGGGCCTAAGGATTTCAATGGGACTACCTCTAGAAATGGTCAAGTTTATAGCTGGTCTTAAGGTTTTCCACCCTCACGAATCCAATGGAAAACTCTATTTTATATAAAAATGAATGCAACACCTAAATAAGAACAAATCCAGAATATATGAATATACGAAAAACAAAATTGTTTGCGAAACAAAAATTACAGACGAATGTCAACAACAATATCCTTCTCTCGATACCATTTAGATCATACTAAACCAAGAACTCAAATGCTAATCAAACACCATGATCAATAAGATAAATGAAATTCACCAGAATTACTTTATTAAAACCTTTGGAGACAAATGAGCAAGAATATCATATATTATTATGGAACTCAATTAAATAAAATGAGAATGAGTCTTGCTTATATGGGAAAGGAATAACAATCTAAGAACCACTCAGGTCATAGATCAAGCCATAAATCAAGGAAAGAACTAGTCAACACCATAGATTTAGGAAAGAACTAGACATCAAGGATTTAGTCGATACCACATATCAAGGAATGAACTAGTCAATACTATAGATCAAGGAAAGAACTATACCTAACAAATAGATAATATCCCCTAATATCTAAATAAAATAAAATAAATATCCACACACATAAGTGGGTGAGGAAAAATAAAATAAAAGTAAATAAAGTACCTAGGTGAATATGAGCTAAGGTAAATACCTACTCTAACAATATGGACTAAACACAATTTGTAGCAAGGTAAAAACAACTCCTTTATTACTCTAAGAGGTGGAATACGCATAAAGAATCACTTTGACCATTGCTTTCTCACCTAAAAAGACCGAAATTGATCCGAAATGTGAATAGAGAGGAAAATATTGTTTATACAATGTGTTATGAAGATTTTATAGAAGAGAGAGAAAGAAGGAAAGAACTATACCTAAAATCTAGATAATATCCCCCTAATATCTAAATAAATATCCACACACATAAGTGGGTGAAGAAAAATACAATAAAGGTAAATAAATTACCTAGGTGAATATGAGCTAAGGTAAAAACCTAGTCTAACAAAAGTATGGACTAAACACAATCAGTAGGAAGCTAAAAACAACTCCTTTATTATTCTAAGAGGTGGAATACGCATAAAGAATCACTCCGACCCTTGCTTTCTCACGTAGAAAGACTAAAATGATCCAGAAATGTGAATGAAGAGAAAAATATTGTTTATACAATGTGTTATGAAGCTTTTATAGAAGATCTGGGAGAGAGAAAGAAGGAAAACAAGCATACATGCAAGTATGAGTTTAATAAAATGAAAAACATCCATGTTTTTCTTTTCCTACTTCACTTTTATCATATTATTATAAAAATAGCTTCTCGGTTTGATTTAATCAAATTATGTATTTAAATAAGACCGCACTTTCCAAAAATAAAATAAATAACTTTCCCTTTGGATCTTGGATGTGTCGTTTCTCTTATTAGATCTTACGTATGATGAGATGAGCCATCTGCATGTGTTATTCAATGCCTGGACTATTTTTCCATTTTTCTTCAAAAAAAATATTTAATTTTTCATTTTTGATATTTATAAGATGAAGAGATCTACAAGACTTTTCTAGTGATCTTGATTTTACCCAATTTGAATCTCTAGATAGAAAGATATGATATTTTCAAAATTTATGGTTGTTTATAAATTTACAGGTCGTAAATGAATACCTAATCGACACGTGGAGGCCTCGATTTGTTCTGGAATTCCCTATGTATTGTAGTTTAATATATGTTCACCTTTTCATGCATTCAAATTTAAATGGTTCCAAGGATGAGGCGGACCTCAAACTTATTAAAACTCACCTTACTAGAAATTTGACACTTGTCTACTTGACCCCTAGAGATCATGCCATTTTAAGCCTCTATTTGGTTACTCTTCCTATAGACTTGTTTTGACACTCCTTGTACCATAAAACCTTTACCAATTTTGTTGATTTTGTGGCCTTGATGTCCACTAAGTGCTTTTTATTTGAGTTTTAATAGAATTATGACACATGTCCATTTGGTCAGTCATTCGATCCATGCCATGTGCTCCCTATGAATTAATTTGACCCTTCATTTTACCTCTTCTTCAAACCTGAAATATTTTTAAATCTGTCTAATTCCAAGGACTTGACATCTGCATGAGCTGAAAGCATCAAGGAAATATGGAATGGTCATGTCTAGATTTGTTATTAAGCATTAGATATGTGTCGCATGTCTATATGAATTTTCTTGAGCCGTCATGACCCACCACCTGGACACTGAGATCATTATTAAATGTGGTTTATTATGTGGGTTTGAGGTTCCAAAACTATTTACAATGAGGAATTACAAAATAGTGACACCTTTCCTCTCCCTTTTGTGATATTTTAAAAATGACAATGGCTAAGTCCTCGATGGTTCTTAAATTTGACAAGAATTTTGAACGTCTTGTGGCATTTTTCTCTAAAACATGCCCATTTAATTCCATTATAAGAAATTATACAAATTAATTTGGGGGAGGGTAAGCTGGGATAATAGTTAGTGACCACTAGGGGTAATTTTCTTACTAGATTTTAATAAACTAGTAGCCTTGAGGTATCCATTGGGTACAAAGTCATGAAGTAATTGATGTAGTTTTTAGAGCAGTAAGAAAATTGTTAAAACCTTCCAAAATGAAAACACTATGCTAGAAGCACTTATTAGATAGACACAAACACACCAGAAAAGTGTATGAAGCACACAAGGAAGAAAAATACTAACAACAATGCGCATGAAGCACTTGGAGAAAATTTAACATGACATCCTAAAACAACAAAGGAAAAACATGTCTTCAATAACAGAGTTTGAGGTATATCCCATTAACTGGGATAGGTAGCTCATCACCATTCATCTTGGAGAGTTGAAAGAAATTGTTTTTTTGTAATTTGTCATTAAATATGACCCACTCCAGAAAGAATCAAATTTGGTGTGTCTTCCAAGCTTTGTTATTTCTTTATTCCATTTGAGAAAAATGTCTCCTTCCCTGAATGTTCTTGTAGTTGATTTCTTATCAAAATATGTTTTGACATGTGCTTGGTAAACTTCCTCTATTGTTATTAGTTTATTTTTATTTATTTTAACTCTATTAGCTCTAAAAATTTGATTTCCATTGAATCTTCTTCCATCATCCCCATCTGGTTAATGATCTCTAGAGATGGTAACTCATTAGAAATAACAAACCTAGCTTCCTACCATAAACAAACATGAAAGGAGAATTTCTAATTGATCTTTTAGGAGTAATCCTATCATCCCATAAAGCTGATTTCAACTTTGTATGTCATGATCTTTGATTTTCTTCCATAGTTATTTTGATGATTCTAAGAATATTTTTATTATTGATTTAGCCAAACCATTTCCTTGAGGGTAGTAGTTAGATGAAGTTGAGAGATGATTTCCAAGTTTAACTTTCCATGTGCAAATTTTGGTGCTAAGGAAAGATAAAGCACTATCTAAGATGATTATCGTAGGAAATCCAAATCTTGTGACCAAAATTTCATAAAATTATAAATCTAAAGAATCCTTTACTTCTTTCAAAGCCATTGATTCTATTCATCTTGTGAATTAGATGTTGCCATATGGATCCATTTATAACCTGAACTATAAGTTTGGTTAATCATACAAATATAATCTAATCCCCATTCTATGAAAGGATGATTTACCTAAATAGGATTAAGAGGAAGAGAATATATCTTTTGTTTCTATGAACAATGACACACTTAGCACACTTCCTTACCCATGCATGAGCATATTTGAAATAGTTTTGCTAATAATAACTAGATCTCATAATATTCAAGGCTATAGATCTAGGTATAAAATGGCCACCGGATGAACCATCACGGAATTCTTTCAAAATATGCTCAATTTGATATGAATCCATGCATCTTAAAAAATTCCATTAACATAATCTCTACACAATACACCATCAATAAGAACATAAGGAATGGACTTTAATCTTAAATACTTCCTTTTTAATTTTTCCAAACCTTATGGGCATTGTCCAATATTAAGAAAATAGATCATACCTTGATTCAAAATTTGAGGCAATGAAGGAGTAACTTTGTTTGGTTTATTTTGAAGCACTAAAATCTGATTTATATCAACATGCAAATATGAAGATAATTTTTCCCATAGTTCTCTTCCTTTAAAAATGTTAGTGACCTTAACATAAACATCATATGATACAACTTTTGTGATATGACATGCTCTCTTCTCATTCAAATATTTACTTAAAAGAAGTTCTTTGATAATTTGATGGGAAATCATCAATGAATCTTATTGGTAAATAACATGTTTGAAATTCTAGAGGCTTATAATAAATAAAAGAACTTGTTTCTTGACAAAATAATACACCTCATAATCATGAAATAATTGAATACATAAAGTAATTGGATTCTCTAATTTTTCATCATTTTTTTGTTCAAACATAGCTGATATTGTATCAATTGCCCCAAAAGCATACATAATAAAATATCTACTAAATTATATATTGGAAAGTGTTGGATCTTGTGAAATGACATGTTTTATTGCTTCAAAAAAATCTTTCCTTCTATTTTCCAACTTGAAAACCATGTTCTTTCTGAGCATTGAGGTTAGTGGCTTTACAAGATTTACAAAATATGGAATAAATATTTTGATAAAGTTAATTCTTCCCAAGAAAATTTGCAATGCCTTTTTGTGATTAGGTAAAGACAAGGATAAGATTGCACTTACTCATTTTGGATCAATTGTGAGACCTTATTTGGATATTATATGACCAAGAAACCTACCCTCATAAAATGAAAAATACAAGTATTTTTAAATTTAGTGAAATTCCAAATTATATGAATTGTTCCAAAAACATGCCTCAGGTGAATCATGCAATCTGTAACATGCTTTGAAAAACAGTTATATAATCTAAATTAAAAAAATTATTGATTAATCCTTGGGATGTTAAATCTATTTCTTGCTAAAATTTGGCCCCTACATTTGACAATCCAAATGGCATCTTTCTATATGCATATGTGCCCCATTTCATGGTGAATGTTGTTTTAAAATGATTTAATTCCTATACCAAAATATGATTGTAACCAGAATAGCCATCAAGTAATGAGAAACATTTTGAACCACTTACCCTTTACAAAATTTGTTCCATTGATGGTAGTGGGTAATGATATTTCAAAGAATCTCTGTTTAGATCTATAAAATCTACACACAATCGTATCTCTCCATTCTTCTTCCTTAAATAACCCTAATTGGCTACCCATGATGAGTGTTTGATAGGAAAAATAATGTTATCTTTGATTAAATTTTCCAACTCTTGTTTCATCAATGGTTCAATCTTAGGATTGACAGGTCTTTGCTTTTGTTTGATTGGTTTTTTAATCCAATTATATGGTGTGATGAGATAAATCTAAATTAAAAACCTTTAAATCACCATAACTCCATGCAAAAACATCATCAAATTCTTGATCAAGTTGAACAAAAGAAATATTTTCATCATTATTACATACCTTTCCCACTTTGAGTGCTTTTCATTTCCAATGTTGATTGCTTCATAATACTCTTGCTTGATCATCATATTGGAATTATCACTATTGACCTGATCATCTATGTTAAAGTTATACTCAATAGTAGCCAATCCTTAAGGAATATTAATATATTTCAGCTGAATAATATGACCATCATACTACTTTGCAATATTTATTTATTCTTCACTAAGAATTCAACTTCTTCTTAAATTAAATGACAATTTGATGATCTAATCCAAACAATTTCTAATGATATTATTATCTGAATATAAGGTAGTACCACTATCTTGATATGTTGTAGGTCATTATCTTTCTTTATCTGATATGGGATATCAATCTAAGCACTAATGGAAGTTAAACAATATGCACATTTGTTCTTATCTATAAGAATAGAATAAACATTAAAAGCATAAAAATACTCAATTAAATCACACACCTCGTTCTTATAGGATCTCAATAGTTTTTTCTTAGTTGCATCTTTTCCCATGATTTAATTAACTACTAACTCACTGTCACCAAAATCTTGTAAATGTTTCACTCTTTTCCTTCTTTCCCACATAAGACTGTGCACAAGAGCTTCATACTTTGTTGTATTGTTGGTGCAAGTAAAATGAAATCTGAAATATGAGAAATAACTTTTATTTGTTTGGTAAATCAGCATGATCGCTCCACCTACTCCATTATTGTTTCTTGATCCATCAAAGTATAATTTCCACAAACCTTCTTCTTGCTGATATGTTTTGACAAGGTTAGGAATAATAACATTTTCCTCATGCAAACAATATGTTCCAAGATCTGATTCTTCAATATAACCATGTGGACCAATAACATGAGTTTGAGTAGCCTATTAATCAAGTAGCAAATTAGGAATTCCCTCAGGAAGTGTGGTTGGATCTTGGTCAACTAGTTGTTATTCTTCATTAATGATTATGAAATTTGAGTTAATGACACTAGGAACATAAGGCTCATGAGATCTGTTGAGATTAGTTCAAACCCTAAATTAACTTTGGTGCCATATCTTTTCCTAAACAACATGTGAGACTAGTATGATGATAAGTAACCTCCAAATTTTGCCATGAAATCTCGATAAAGGAACAAGGAAAAAAGAGGAGGAAGATCAATGATAAAGACATCTTGAGGAATGGAGAAGTTAGGGAATGAATGCAAGGTTAATATTAGTCCTGTAATGTGTAGTGACCGCATTTTACACACCCAAATACAACAGTAAAATACCAGGATAAATTTTTTTTTTTGACTTACATTGCTCAATGCAAAACGCCACAAGGACTCCAAGTAGAAAAACTCAACAACATATACGACACCTACATTAGTCACCAAATCACATAGACACATGACTATGCCATATACCTATTTATACCACACTTTTCCAAATGAAAGAGTACTAGCAAAAACCCAACCACAAGACAAAAGACTCAAGGATTGGTGAACCCACAACACATCATTTCTTTAATTGCATCTTAGTTACGATTAACATTCTAAGAACATTATTGTGCAAGGATAGTTTTCTCCTTTTTTTTTTTAATCTACAAGATCTTAAGCTCATTCCACCTTTAATTTACAATTCGATCAATTTAGGTTGGCTTCCTTTATGCATCGTGGAACTTTCCATAATTTAATTGCTTATTTGGCACAATTCAAATCACATATACATTACTTGATTATCTTGTTCTTATATTAAGAATATGCTTCTCAAACGTTTATTTAATGTTTAAAATTTACCCTTGCTACACAAGTGCAACTAACGTGATGTCAAGATGAAATCTTGGGATTAAGGAAGACATAGATTTGAAATAGCTTTTTCCCCAAGAACATCCATCGATCACGGAATAGTTATTTCGCTACCATTATTATTATAGTTCAATAATTTGTTGAATTCCAAATTTGACTTTTATATGTATATATATATTTTCTTGATGTTTGGTCACACCAAAGTAATTTATATTCTTTTCAACGCATGAAAAAGTTTAATTAAGTTATAAGGACTCCAAAATTGACCTTAATCCTAATCTCCAATCTCATGTGCAGCATTAAATGATATGCTCTTGCATCACACTAAGGTCTTGTTCTTAGCATCATCTCAAAACAAAAGAGTTACGAAAGCACCTATCTGACATCTTAAGGAAGTACATGGCTAGGAGCATTATAAACTACACATGAACACAAGTGATCTGTGTTCACGAAGATCCCATATCCTAGCATTGCACGATTCCACATAAGAAATATTCTTTATTCCTTAGTTCCATAAAATGACATAACAAGGGATTAAGGGAAAAGATTACACTTTCTAAGGTTCTCTATAATCAACATCTTTTAACTCAATTTCACATGCAAGGAGTTAAATTATAGTTTTCTACCCACAAGTTAACATACAAAATCCACTAGGGTTTAGTTTAATTCCAATATGCACCTAATGATCTACGCCTCAACTATATATGATTTTAAGGCAAGCGGACATATCTATACTAAACCACCTTCAAGAAGATACCAAGATGTTATTTTGATAGAAACCAAGGTAACACCGTTTAGTCATTCCTTTGAACAAGGACTCAAAAGGTGACTTCCAAAGCGGTCTTCGCCACTCAACCTAGTGTCGGACCTGAAGAGAGGGCATTCTTCTCGCGATTACCAAAACTAGAAGGAAACCACATACTCTGGATAAAGTTGGACCATGACAATTTTAAAATATGGGTTCACGACCATGACGCTAAACATAATGACTATGACGGTAAACCCCAACTAGGGGTTTTATTTACCTAACCTAGGAGGTCTCATCGAGTGCAAAGCTTAAGTTCATTATACGGTCTTAATTTTCTTATATGGTAAAAAGTATCACACATGCAAGAAAGTTATGCATGAATATTTTATTAAGGTTGAGTGTTCCCATTAAAACTCTTTATTATGTTTACAAGGTAAGAAGATAACTCAATAATTAATTTAACCCTTTTTTTGAATACTAAGAAAGTACTACAAGATATTAACTTCAATTTCAATTTACTATGTATAAATCAAACCCTTTTTCCATACACAACTAAGAAACAAATTGAACCGGTGATTAGATGCACATTTCCTAAGGTATCCCTAAAACTAGCATATCATGCATATTAACAAATTTCAATTATAAATTTTCGGTAACAAGAGACTACATTAGACAGTTATTCATTTTACAATGACCTATAAAAATTACAATAATAATAATTAAATTACACATCGCCTTTTTTTTCGTCATCATTCTTCCATCCTGCAAAACCCATGTGAGCATGATATTAGTGATAAATCGTTGGCATGGCATCCACCCTAATCAATCATAAGTATCATTTTTCAGTTTCCCATTTACATCTGACAATAATTACAATTTGCAATCGAAATAAAAAGGTCTAGAAACATGTATTCATTGCATTTCATTTTTCTTCATTTTATAACCCAGGAGAGAGAAAGAGAAGGGAAGAGAGAAAACACCATTTTGTCAAAAGTTCTATTTCACACAACAGATACACTAAAGGGTTTTAAACAGTTATTTACATGTGTTAAAAGTTTCCAGGGTGGTTTGGCAACCCTACGAGGGTCTGTAGCTTTCTATTTTTATATTTTCTTACTAACTACAAAAACATACAAAACGTGCTCAGAGGCTAAGAAACCACTTCCAAAAGTTATCTTCCGATGAGAACTCCCTCCACGATCAACTTTTTATGTGTCCCCAGATAGACCAAGATTTCATACAAACCGACGGAATTGAAAAAAAAGCAAATGGTTTGCATTTGGCGGCTAGTTCTCCGAGGCCACTTGTTGTAGTTCACCCAGTTGTAAAATGACAAAAATTAGCTTGAGGGCCCGTAAAACTACGTCAAAATTACGTTCAATGGAGGAACACACAACGAAACATCTCCTACTAGTTCCCTATATGAAAAGAATTCATCGAGTCGACAGGACTAAGAATTAGAGAACCATTTTTAAACGGAAACAAGTTTTCTGGAGTGACAAGATGAAATTGGACCAGTTTGACCTCGTCAAACTGTGACCGGATGCCTATAAAATGCCTTCACCAAACTATCCTGAAAATTTCTCTTTCCTATACTGAATGTTCCATGCAATTGTCTAGTATAAACACTATAGGTTTTTGAAGACGGAAGTAATTTCTCCATTTAGGTTTCAAATGGCGGTTCAAAACGAAAGCCAACTTTCTAGATTTAACAGCTTTCTACATTGTAAACCAAAGGTAACAGGCTCCTATAAGAGCGTCAAAAGGATGTCATCTGTTTGTTTCAGGTCAAACCAAAGGTCAAGGTGACTCCTTGTATACCAAGGTACATGAATGAAACTTCACACCTCGTTTCTAGAGTTACGAAGGGTACTTAGTGAGTCTCCAAAAAAAGTAAAAATTAACTATTTAAAACAGGGAGAAGATCAACTTTATCAATGGGGAGTCAAATTCGTCTGTTGATAAAACGATATTGGAGCGATCAAGAAGGGTAAGAGTTTTCTAAATCATCTCGAAGTGAGGGTGATAGTTCATGGTTTAAAGTAGGCGAGTTATAATGACTTCATGAGTTACAACACGACAATTTATTGTTTTGCAACGAGTTGAAGGAACATTTAATTGTATTAAAAATCCCATAAATTTAAAATTCTATTTAGTTGCAAAAGAGAACTAAAACATGAGAATTATGAGAGGTAAGGGAAGAAGAACCATGCCTGGAGAACGAAGTCGGTCGAAGCCGCAGGCTTGGGTTCAGTCTCTTGCTTGGGCACTTCATCAACCAGTTCACGAGCATCCTCAGCTCCACCATTTTACATACACGTCTACCAGGGAAGTTGCATTGCAAACAAAAACATCTTGTTTTCTATGCCTTGATGGTTTTCCAACAGAGTAAGTAGTTGCTTGTGCATTTCTAAAACCTTTTGAACAGATCCATTATGTGCATATCTTGCAATCCTGGCATTCCATGAGGCAACATTTCTTTGAGGTGTTTTGTCAAAAAGTTGACATTTTTGTATACATATCTGCCATAACACCTGTAACTACAACATCTGCCAAATGTCCCTACCCTGACTGAAGCCCTTGAGATCACATTTTTATTTCACTCGAACCAAGAAAATACATCCTCACAACCGCCACAGGTTGATGGTCAGGGTAGGTTCCATAAGACCACATCTCTTTGAGGCATTCTATCAAACAGTCCAACACCTTTTAACAGACCCATTTTTTGCATATCCTATTATCATTGCAGTCCAGGAGACCACATATCTTTCAGGTATTTTGTCAAACAGTTCACATGCATTGTGTATGCCTTCACATTTTGCATACATGCTGATCTGGTACCTGACAAGACATTTAAAGATATTATCTTCCCATGATGCTTTGATGGATGTCCATGCGTTGTTCTAAAGCTCCCATTTTGGCACAGGCTGGGAAGATATCAGCAAAGGTTGTGGGGTGTGGCTTCAAACCTGCCAACCGTATTTTGCTTGGAAAAGTTCCAATGCAGTTTCAACAAAACCATTTTGTGCATATCCTAAAATCATTGCAGTCCATGGAACTACATTTCTTCCATGCATTTAGTCGAACAGTTCGCATGCTTCCACATTTTACATATGTATCTACTAGGCACTCACGACTCCAACATCTGACCAAGTTCCTCTACTTTCTTTTTAATTTGTTGGGAGCCCACGCAGGTCTGGGTGCGGCTAGGAGGATGTTGGCAATGTGACAAGCTAAAACAAACAAAAATCCTCCTCCATTTGCTTTGATGAACGTCCCGAAGCCTCTATGACCGCAACACTATCGAACCCCCTCTTCGCATTCTGCGTTGATGGAAAATCCATCTTTGGAGCCAGACGTTTGGCACGCCCTAGAGGATGCTAAAATGGTTGTGGAGTCTGGCTTTACGTGAATCAAATGCATTTGCTTGAAATTTTCCAAGGCCTCTTCAACAAACTCATTCTGAGCAGATCCCTGTGCCCCCAAGCCAGCCACCCCATGCCCAAAACTAACTCATTCCAAAAGCCAAAAAGACAAAACCCTAACTCGCATTTTTTTTTGAACTTTTTGCCTTCCTCCACTTTGCCCTAATCCGCCCCTTTTACGGGCTTTCATTTATTTATTTTTAATTCCTTTTAAATTTATTTATCTATTTCTTTTTGTTTGTTTTAATCTAAAAACGTCATAAAACCCTAAAACAAAGTAGACAAATAAATAAAATATAACTTAAAGTCAATCCATTACCAGAGGTAAAATTTTGACACAAAAGCGACTGATCGAAGTCGGCGATATGAGTTATAATAGTATTATAAACATTATTTTAATAATTTTACGGCTTAATAATGATAATAATTATTAATCCTATTAATGTCGATGACCCGACAAACTCGAAGAGCCGAGAACCAAATTTTCCTTTAACCAGATAACCATCCATGACGCTACGGGGTCCACAGTTTGGGGTGTCGACAATGACCCGAAAGGCAAGAAGGAGAGGGAAGGTGAAAAATATTCACTGCGACCTAGACATGGTCAACAACGGTCAATGAAAGCACATGCACACTAGTCTCCTAGGTTTAGCAACAAGGTCATCATGCCAGGGACTGGGGAACATCAAACGTGGCATTACATAATGACTATAAGAGTGAATACTATTGTTCCATCAAGCTGAACTATTCCCTTAGAAAGAGTCTTATAATCTAGACCAAGTTTTTCAATAACATGCTTGGACATAACTAAATTAGAGGATTTAGAATCAACCTTACAATTATGAACTATATTTTAACCTATGATCAATGAAACATAGAAGCGAGGTGGCATGAAACTTTGGTTTTCTTGAGATTCCTTTGGATTAAGTGTATTGTTAAGAATAACCTTCTATGGTTATTTTGATGGTTAGCTAGAAAGACTAAGGTTTGAAAAGGATTCTTGCAAGATATCTTGTTATCCATGAAGAGAAAAAGTATCCCATATTGACATATTAACTTTGGTTTTCTTCATATGCTCAAGGATATTAAAATATGTAGAACTAAACTTCTACTATAATTTTTTAATAACACCTTCTTGTAATGGAGGCATGGAAAAAAGGATCTATTACTGATTTTTATTTCTTGTAGTCTGACATTTTTTATTACTTTTTTGATTCAAATGTGGAACAACAACTTGTAATACCGGAGAAGGATGAGAATTTCTTTTGTTAGCAATTTTTTCCAGCTTCTAATGGTTTTTCTTAGACCTTCTTCTTCACCGCCAACGGTTAAATTTTGATTCTCGGTGAATGCTGAATTGATTTATTCCACAAAAATAATCTTCTTTCTAATTTAGCAATATAACATCTCCTTGTACTGACTATGTTAAACCTTCTTGTTATGGTGGAGCCTCAACTAATGAACTATTAGTTTTTTTCACCATGAGTTCTTGATTCTGAATACCATTGAAGTAGGAATATTGATTGTGAGGTAGATTATATAGATAAAATCACTCATAATATTGAATCAAATTATTTTGAACTGGTATTAGTTCTTTAGATGTGTTACCAGTATTAGGATTCACTGTTTGTATGGGTTTACCATTAGCAAACCGGTTTGGGTTCTACATTTTTTTGTTGAAAAAGAGGTCTATTATGTAGATTGGGAGGATAGTAAGGTCTGAAACTTTGACTTAAATACTTAACAACTATCTTATTCCCAACCTCTATTAATATAATTTTTATCCCTTGTAATTCATTTGATTGGATTAGAACTACACCGATTAGGATCAAAGGCCGAGAATCAAGTGTTGGAATTGGAGCTATTACAGTACTTGGTAAGAAGTGGGAGGAGGAATCTCTGGAAATATGGGCATAAGAGGCCTTGGAGATATATTACCTACCTACATAAGACTATTTTCAGCTCTAATTTATATGTCATAAGCATCAAGGAGTTTCCTTCCACCCATTAATTGTATCATCACTGAAATTACATAATTCAAAACTCTCGGATAATACAAAAAAAAACATACGAGGAGTAAGCCTTACCAATTATAGTATTATACCCCAAGTACTCAAATCAGTAGTTAAAACTAGTCACAAAGTCATGTGGTGCTCTCTTGATAGTAGTCAATTGTTCCAATAATGATAGATGATTTGATTTATCTTAAAATTTATTGCAAAATATTTCTCTTAGATGATCCCATGTATTGATAGGATTTAGTGCAAGTACTCTATACATTGTAATGTTATTCCCTTGAAGGAAATTGCTAATAATTTGACTGCAACATCATCTTGAGTAACATGATAAATAGAGCATATATTGGCAACATATTTTACATGTTCTATGGGTGTAACCTGATTTTCTCCAATAAAAATGGAATTCTCCTAAGGAAGAGGAACACATCCTTACTACATGGAGCATTGAAACTAACAACATTCGAAATAAAGGCAATAACAACATTGATAGATCTTCAGTGCATTGGATTCAGCCACCCACCTCATGGTATAAATTAAATTTTGATGGATCTTTAAAAGGTAATCCCGACGCTTCAAGAGGAGGTGGGGTGATCAGAGATCACGGAGGATGCTTTGTTCTTTGCTTTTGCTTTGGAAATATGGGTAAAGGTAAAAACCATTATTCGACGCTTTGACATCATTATGGGGGATAAGGCTTGTAAGAGATTGTAATATTTCAAATATTATAATTGAAGGGGATTCTTTAAACATTATAAATCTATCAAAATAATTAACCCCAACCTGGACTATTTGAGATTTTATTTGTGAATCTATTGAGATTTGTAAAGTTTTTGATAATTACAAGATCATACATTCCTATCGTGAAGGTAATAAAGTGGCGGATAGTTTGGCCAACTATGGAGTTAGTAACAACATGCAAAACTAGTTTAGTGGTGACCTTCTCCCGGCTAAGGTACTTGTTGGCATCATAAAAGATAAGCATGATATTCAAAACAATAATTAAAAGATCTCCCTCTATCATTGAGGATGTGATTTTTAAATCCGCATGTAGATTTAATGATGCTATTAAAATTTCACATGCCTTATGGGTTTCCAAAAATAGAGGCGGTAGTGAAAGGTAGTATTGGAATAAAAACTTTACCATTGACAAGCAAAGGGGAAAAAACAATAGAATGGGGGGCCTTCTTGTCAAACAGATCCCATACATGACCCAACCCGAAGAATGACAAAATATTTTGGAAGTATTTACAAGCTGGGAATTTCAAACCTCATAGAAAGAATGTAGAGTCATGATCAGGATATCTCGATGTAATTTGCAAATGGATGGAAGAAATGAATAGTTGAGTATGGAGATATTAGTGTTAAAATTACTAAAGAGCTCATTGCTCAAGTCACGGGTTTGAGTTTGGAGGGGGAAAATTCTTCAGCAAGCGGGTAGATAGGAATGTTGAAGCAAAGAAATTTCTTAAAGAAGGTGAAAACCTTGAATTTTTCATGGTTGGCATCAAAGTGTCTTCTATCCCAGAGCCTTTTGTTGAAATCTCACGCATGATGGTTAGGTATGTTACTCTTGAGGGAAGATATGTAACCATCCCTTTAAAGAATTTGATCTTTCTTAATCATTTTAGAAGGGACTTAACTATGAATTTCCCACACTACCTATTGAACTCTCTGAACGTTCTATTCTTGAGGTCCAAAACCATACTCGTGTTGTACCCCTTCATCAAGGCCTTATTTTGTTGATTCACCATCATTGTCTATCCCTTTCTCGCTTTCTTCCTATGGCCCCTGCTGACCCCCCTCTTCTAGTCATCAAAGACCTTGTTGTTGCTTCCACTAGCCGCAAAACAAGGTTTAAGAATACCCATTATCCCATGCTTCCTTCTTAAAGGGTTCTTTACAGTAATAAGGAGATAGACTTGGCTAAAAACCTAATCCAAAGAGAGAGTGTTGCTATTTGGTCTCATCCTTAGTTTTGCTTGCATTAGTTATCCTTGTCCTCCTAAGTCTCTTGCATATCACATTCATGAATTCTTGCTTATATTCCACCATTTTGCACCTTTTCCATCCTCTTTTATGACCCATGACATATTATTCTTACTTTTCATATCACATTATGTTGTTTTTAACATCCTTGACAATGGAATAGCCTATGGAAAATTGTGTTGGTGTTATATTTTCTCACATCTGACACCATCACATGAGGGTGATGGCATCCTATATATACCCTCACCTCATTTTACATTCATAAAGAATAAGAAGCTAATACATATGAACTACCATTTTATATGCTCTTTTGCACCATCCTTGCATTTTCTCACTCTACTTTTGGTTCATATTTCGTTTTGATTGGATCACATTAGAAACTCTTCTTCATAGATGATTGCTTGCATTATTGGGTCATCATATCAATTCACTTAATCCATCTAATATCGATTCTCTCTTTGACAGAATGGTCTTCGCCGAATCCACCTAATATCGATTTTCTCTCCGAGTGTTGTTTATTAGTGGAGATAGATGCATCAATGACTAGCGAAAAGTAAAATTGAGTGCTATAACCTTTATTTATCCTTTTGCATAGATATGTTATTTCATTTCCTCTTCTTCATTTTGCTATGTTAGCTTAGTATTTTCCATGTTTAATGCTAGTTAGTATAATACTCTTATCAAATATCATCTCCTTAGTTACTTTCATTTTAGTTATTACAAATTTTTCTTATTATTTATTTATACCTCTCTACACCCAACTTTTTTTATATCTCGGTTAGGTTCCTTTCTTTATCTTGATTGATGATTGTTGTTGCAAATCAGCAGCACCCCCGGATGTTGATCGATTTCTAGTTTGATCATACTAGCATCCAGTGTGTTTGCAGACAACATTGAAACCTCTCTCCAAGTGTGGGACTTGTAAAATGAGAGAGGAATCTCCATATTAGAGGCTGGTTCCTCAAACTCCTCTGATTAGATCTATTATTTGCACAACTGCAGAGGTTCAGATCCTAATTTTATCCTAATTTGCAAGGAGACGACAGGGGATAAGAAATGCAAAAATTGAAACTAAACTAATAAAGGTGATACACCAAAGGAGTGGTGAGCACTTCTTACTCATGCAAATTGACACAAATCAGAAATTATAACATAAAACATCATGCACAGGTTGATAATTGTAATCAAGGGTTTGTAATGAAGCAAACAACACATACAAAGGACTCAAAGCATTCACAGGACCCTGCATTGTGATTTTCAACATCAAAATCCTTGTATTCCAACACCAAAGAGGCGAAAAACCTGTTCAATCCCCCAAGGTATGATACTTTCCAAAATAACTTGTTGAAGGTGAAAACAGAAGCTTGTTGTGCAAAAAAAGTGTTCCGCCTTTGAAAAATGAGCCAAATCGCTTCAGATGCAGGTATGGGTCGAGCCCAGAGAGAGAAAACGTGAAAAAACATGGGAACCATTCCCCATTGACCAAAATGCATTAAAAATAGCATGGAGGTCCTTAAAACCCATGCCCTGACATTTTTGACCATGCTGGAGAAGAATGCGACCCATTTTGCATTAAAATTGGTTGTTGAAACGTCGGCCTGTCAGAGCGCATACTAGAAGTGTTTTTTAATTTTCTCCCTCCAAACTGAACCAAAATTCAAAATTGACCATGGAATCTTGTAGAGAATTTCACCAGCTTTCCATTGATATAAAGAACGTGAAAATATGAGCTCTGGATCGAAAGTTATGGCGATTTGAAGTTTTAGGGAAAAAATAGGCCAAAATCGGATCGGCGGGCAAAAAGTTTGAATTTTTACCCGTTTGGTCTTTGGAACATTTTTCAAATTTTCCCTGCGCTCCACCACTCCAGGTGCCACATGGCACGTTCTGATTGGGCGCGGGCCCTTCCTGACCATTTTTTCCTTCGGGTCGCTTGGTGTTTTTTTCGCCCTTGGACACGTGGCAGCTCCTGATTGGCTGCGGGCCTTCTAGGGAAAAATTTCCCACCAAAACTCCGCTGAGCCATAACTTGAAAAATACGTGGAGTTAGGAGGAAAAATTTACCTTTCTGGAAAGCTGAGAAAGAGCTCTATCTAATGGTGCCATTTCCAAAAGGTTTTGAGTGCCTAGAAAACAAAATATTCTGACTGAGGCACAAGAGAAGGAAAGATGTAAAGGAGTTAGCCACAAAATGAGCAGGGGGCACATTTGGGATAACAATTTTGGTGACTCAGAGGGGTCATCTACCTCTTTGGATGAATGATCAGTAGCCTGAAACAATCCATTGGGCATGGAGTCATGAGTAGTAGCCTGAAAACTGATCTGAACTTTGAAAACTTCCCTCTGAACCACTTGAATCCCACTGGACATGGAGTTGTTCCCACCAAAATGCCATCAAAACGAACTGTGCAAGAGCGAAACCAGCAGCACAAAAACTATGTAAAAACTAAAAATCATACATGCTCCAAATGGAACATGTAGAGTGTGCACAAGCACTTCTTCTACTGAAAGCAAACCTACCTACTCTACTCTAACTGGAAGCAAAGGTGAGCTAAATGAACCCTGCAACTGGTTGTGTAAAATAGCTTCCTTTCTTCAAAATTGGCAGCCATGCAAATGATTTGGAGCTGAGTATGGCTGATTGGATGAGTGGAAAATCAACAAGAAGCTGGTCTTCTACCCAAATTAGTAAGGTGTCAACTAAAAACAAATCCAATACCTCTTTTAGTTGCTCTGCATTTGGATTGGAGAGGTATGATAGCTGATCCTTGGAACTTTGCAGCTCATCCTCATGCTTAGAAGCAAACATGATTGGTTGTGGCTTCTCCTTTGGCTCCAATGAAGCCAAATACCTGATTGGGCAAGGTTTGATCCGTTGAGTATGCCCATAATTCTGATTTTCAACTCCAAGAATGGAGTTCTCTTGTAGACCTTGAATGGATGGTGTGGAAGCAATGGTAGAACCATTTTTCCTTTCTCTTCCTCCAATGAAGGACATGAAAGATTAAAATCTTCCAATCTTGGTTCCAAAGAGCTTCTATAAGATGCAGGCTGCTGCAAATGAATACTCTCCTCCATGACAGCAGGCTCTTGTGTTTGGAAGATGGATGATGAAAGAGAGAATGGTGGAAACTCAACCAGTTCTTCTTCATCAAAATAGTCCTCCAAATCAGACAGGTAAACTGCCTCATTGTTGTCCTGCTGCAAATGTTCAACCTCTCCCATGACATTCTCTTGATCTCGCAACTTTATCACCATGGTTTCTTTCATCCTCCAAGCATTGAATTTGAGGGATCAAACTCTTCTTCAAAGATTTAGAACTTGAGAGAGATGAAGTAGAGAGAAGAACTGAAGGTTCTTCTATAACCTTTGCTTTGCTCAAAGCCTTTGGATCTGCACTTTTCTCCCCCACAGCTGGAATGTGCTCCTCTTCTTTTGGATTTGGAGCAGCTTCTCCTTCCTCTTGCTGTCCCTCATGACTGATTTTTGCAATTTGAATTGGATCAGCATTTCCTTCAAATAGGGTGCCAACATGGACACTATATTCTGAACAAATTGATTGCTGATCTGCAACTCCTTTTTGCTCTTCTTCTGCTGCAACAAAATCAGTCCTGACCACCATTTGTTCTTTAACTCCAACCTCTTCTAAAGGTTTCATCAGCAAAGGGATCTTCTTCATCCCAAATTTAAGAGCCCAACTCTTCAAAATTTGAATTTCTTCATCCTTGTTTGGCTTCTCTTTTTGCAATTTTTTGTGGTGGTGGAGGAGGTAAAACCTCTTGTTTCTTTGGAGGAGAGGGTGTTTCATTTAGCTCTTGTGGAGGGGATGACTGTTTGGAAGGGAAAAGGACAGAAGAATTGAGATGAGGTGGAAGACTAGGGGGTGGAGAAATGGATTCAACACTTGGGACAACAAATGGAGAGTTTAAAACTTGACACTGTTGAGATAAAACAGATTGGGAAAGAGGAAAAGAAAAGGCATGAGATGGTGTGCTTACCCATTGACAAGGTTGCTGAATACTCCTCTCATACACCTCTATTCCTTCAATCCACTTTGCAAGCAATGGCAGCGTTGCAATCATGAAGTCAAGCTTCTCTTGAGGGTTGTAATGCCTTGGGAAAGGTCCCACCCATGGATAGGGTGCTCCACAACCGATTCCAAATGCTTTCATTTGTGCTTGAGCCCTGGATTGCACCATGTTTACCTCCATCTTTTGGATTTTCTCCAATAGACCAACATCTTGCATCTGATTGTCTTCATTATATGCACACCCTTGCTCTTGGAAAGCTCCATAGCCAAACTAATTTTGGCATTGCTGCTCATATGGGTATGTATGCTGATTTGGAGGATTTAAAGAACATGTTGGAGGTGGGAAACATTACTGCTGTTGTAAATGTGAGTTCCATGATGGAAATGAAGTCATGATTGCACAACTTCATGGAATGGAAAAGAATGAAAGAGATGGAAAGAATAATGGATGGAAATGGATGAAAAACAGGTCTGCAACTTCAGAAATGGGTTGCTGATCAGATGGAGTCGCCAGATGTGTTTGCAAGTGCCTCCAAATGATGAAATATTCACAGGAACACACCAACCTGCAAAAGATGAAGTGGAAGACCTCTAAGGTCCCACCCGGCGTGCCAAAATTGTTGTTACAAATCAGTAGCACCCCCTGGATGTTGATTAGATTTCTAGTTTGATCATACTAGCATCCAGTGTGATTGCACAACATTGAAACCTCTCTCCAAGTGTGGGACTTGTAAAATGAGAGAGGAATCTCCAGATTAGAGGTTGGTTCCTCAAAATCCTCTGATTAGATCTATTATTTGCACAACTGTAGAGGTTTAGATCTTAATTTTATCCTAATTTGCAAGGAGACAGGGATAAGAAATGCAAAAATTGAAACTAAACTGATAAGGGTGATACACTAAAGGAGTGGTGAGCACTTCTTACTCATGAAAATTGACACAAATCAGAAATTATAACATAAAACATCATGCACAGGTTGATAACTGTAATCAAGGGTTTGAAATGAAGCAAACAACACATACAAAGGACTGAAAGCATTCACGGACTCGCATTGTGATTTTCAACATCAAAATCCTTGTATTCCAACACTAAAGAGGCGAGACAAACTGTTACAATCCTCGGAAGGTATGATACTTGCCAAAATCACTTGTTGTGCAAAAAAAGTGTTCCACCTTTGAAAAATGAGCCAAATCTAGCTTTTACAAAGTGCATGGGTCGAGCCTGAGAGAGAAAACATGAAAAACATGGGAGCCATTCCCATTGACCAAAATGCATTAAAAACAGCATGGATGTCCTTAAAACCCATGCCCGACATTTTTGACCATGCTTTGAAGAATGCAACCCATTTTTCATTAAAATTGGTTGTTGAAACACTAGTTCTGTCTATGGGCACGTACCAGAAGCGTTTTTTATTTTCTCCCTCCAAACTGAACCAAAATTCAAAATTGACCATGGAATCTTGTACAAAATTTCACCAAATTTCCATTGATATAAAGAACGTGAAAATCGAGCTCTGGATCGAAAGTTATGGTGATTTGAAGTTTTAGGGCAAAAATAAGCCAAAATCATATCGGCGGGCAAAAAGTTTGAATTTTTACCCGTTTGGTCTTTGGAACATTTTTCAAATTTTCCTTGCACTCTGCCACTCTAGGTGCCACATGGCATGTTATGATTGGGCACGGGCACTTCCTGACCATTTTTTCCTTCGGGTCGCTTAGTGTTTTTTTCGCCCTTAGACACGTGGCGCTCCCCCGATTCATTGTGGGCCTTTCTAGGGAAAATTTTCCCACCAAAACTCTCACTGAGCCATAACTTGAAAAATACATGGAGTTAGGAGGAAAAATTTACCTTTCTGGAAAGTTGAGAAAGAGCTCTATCCAATGGTGCCATTTCCAAAAGGTTTTGAGTGCTTGGAAAACAAAATATTCTGACTGAGGCACAAGAGAAGGAAAGATGTAAAGGAGTTAGCCACAAAATGAGCAGGGGGCACATTTGGGATAACAATGACATTCAAAACCCTAGGTTATCCTAGTGTAATGGTTACTTCCCTATAGATATGTGACCCTACTTTGCTCATTGCAACCCCAGTAATTCTATCCCCTTATATGTTGGTACATGTGTGTGTGTCTTCTCCTCGTTACCTCAAATACCCTAGTTGAACAAATGAGTAAGTGTGCATGATTGATTAAGACATGAAATTTTGGCCCACATACATTCTTTGGTGAACCCTATGTGAATCCTATAGACCTTATATTTGAGCACATCTTGTTAAAAGAATCCATCCTTTAAATTTTACTTTATCTAACCATCTAAAATTAAAAGAAATCCTAAAAGTAGGTTTACATAGACACCATCAACCCCGGTGATTCTGTCTTATTTATTTCTCCTCACATTTGAATGACTTCAGCCCCTATGAAGACCTATTTTCATGGCTAATCCTTTTGTTGAGACAAATTTGCTACTAGAATCCTGCAATCCATGTGTACTTTTCTATAGGGATGATATTATATATAGAGTTAATTTCCAGGACCTATTCTTAGCCATATTATCACTCCATCATGGAGTATCTCGTGTTGGGGTCCTATGAATATATTATACAATATGCTTTACAAACATACCATATTGAAGTTGGGCTTAATTTTTATATGGATGGTTACATCAAAGGAGCACCTAGAAAGAATCTTTCTACTCACCACAATAACCTTCCCGAGGATGAGGAAGAAGAGATTAAAAATGATGATACTCTTGATCACCCTCATGAGATCCAAAATTTTCTATCTAAATTTACTCAATACAAAAAGAGTTAGAGGATATATTTAGAAATCATCTTCTAAAATTCATTTTCAAACAAATTTATCATAGATTAGAAAGAGGGAAAGCTCCCGAATTAGGCTCATATAAAAATGCTTCTAATTATTATCCTACCAATCTTATTCTTTAGCTTATTGATAAAATGAACCAATAATCTTCCACTACCACTCAACTCCTCCAAATGCAATCTAATATGGCTCAGTTAGTAAACTTCCCTCTAACAAGATCTTGGGGCACCACATCCCCTCCTTTTCCAAATGGTCCTAATGTGGTGCCCATTACTCAACCTACTATTTATAAAAATGTCTTGTGATCAGTTTAATAGGATCCATTAACACCCTATATTCTAGTATGGAAATTGGTGGTATTGTTCCATCTATCTCTTATGATGGGTCTACTAATCCCACTCTTCACATCAAGGCCTTCAGAAATATTTACAAAGAATGGATCAAAAATAATTCAAAAATTACCACTACAATATTAGCTAAAAACCTTACTAGATATGCTCTAGATTAGTACCAAAATTTTCCTCCCAACTCTATAATTGAGCTATAGTCCCTAGTGACAGCCTTAGTAAATGAGTTCCAATATCATGATATACTCAAAAATAGCATAAAAATTTTCATCAACAGCCAACAAGCTAAGAATGAATCAGTGCAATATTTCATTAAGTGTTGGATTATCCTATCGAGCAGAACATAACATGCCTAGTGATAGCCTCTTTTAAAAAAAATCTGACGAGCCCTGTAACCTCACCTTCAATAGAATCCAAGGTCCTTTTCTCTTACTTGCTTGGAAGAGGTATTTGAACAATCCAAAAGGAAATACTATCTCATGAGGTAATTTGAGAAGGCTCCTCCCAAGGCACAAACTATCAAGAAAGTCGAAATCCATCAATGATCTAAGAAAAAGAATACAATAGATGACAAAGTCTCGGATACTCTTCTTCATGTTGCTTCTTCGAATAGTACTAATTTCAATATAAATTAACAACCTACTAACAATGAAAACCAACCCAACTTTCATCAACCACTAAGTAAGGATGAGTTAAAGTGTTAGTTTCCTAAACCATTTACTGCAAACTTGGATCCTTCTCGACCTATTTCTCATTGGCATGATGAGATAAAAAATTTTTGGTGGCATGCTAATTGGGGTCACTCACATGAGAATTGTCATGTACTCTATATGACTGCTATGAAATTTTTCTTAGGACCCACCATTGACTATGATGCCATCACTCGCGATTGTTTGACCAAAGCTGTCAAATCTCGTGACATGAATCAAAAGAAGGATCATCATGAAGCCATCAACAGGATAATGAAAAGTTAAAAATATTCTCTAATCCTAGTCCTGATCATGATGTCACCAAAATTTCTAAAAATTAAGAAAATTCCACAACCAATATAGTTTACATGGATTACCATCCTAAAAATATGGTTGTAATCAATTATGTAAGACATCTCACACTTATGTAGAACTAGAATATCCTGTATCACCTCATCATCAGACTTAAAGGGTCATATCCCCTTCCATTTATTAAAATCAAGATCCTCGTGTAAAATACCTACCCTCTCTAGACACTATCATCCCCCATGGAAATTATCCTATAGGGATGATTTTGTATAGGTCTATACCTCTATCTATAAACACCATCAACTCCTATGCAAATCAAACTTATAGGGGCAATGGAATAAGAACCGAGAAAACAATTAGTTTCAAAGGTTTACCTAATTTCCAATGCTCCTTCTAGATCTATTTCCAAGGACTCCTAACCCTCTCACTCTACTATATAATCTAGTCATGATGAATGGGATCCTCTTAAATAACTTGCCCAAATTCCTAGTCCAGTCCCCTTCTTAGATCTCATGCGTATGTTTCCTTACCATCATGAGTAGCTCATGACTATGATATTTGATATGAATATCCCTTTTCCTCCATCTTTGGGATAGATTACTACATTACATAGGTCGGAAGAATGTATCCTCTGACAATGTCAGGAGTTCTCCATCCATACCGATCTCACTACAGATGCCCATTCATGCATTTATTTTCCTATAGATTCTAGGATTCTATATGAGCTCTTGATTTGTGTAGAAAATATAAGCCTCTTCATTTAATTCTAGATCAGTCATACTTGTGTTAAGTGTTCTCTCATTGATGAGGGAGTAGGCGTGTGTGTGGCCTCATTGGATTTCATCAAAGATCTCAGTTATTGTATCAATAACCTAAAATCCACACAAAATAATTACCAAGGATACAACCACCGACATATGCCTCTGTTGGAGTGTATTTAGTTATCTATCATTGTTCCCCCTAGGATTGTCTACATCAATGTTATGATATTCAATTTTCCACTATATTATTAAATTCTCCTAGGGTGGTCTCTGGGACTCATTATATGTGCATCATTGATTATTTCACATGTCAATATGTGAATTTTGATCACCAGGAGCTATTTAAACTATTTAATGGAAAACTAATTTTGGAAATTTTAGACACTCGAGAGGGGCATGAATCGGTTTTTTTAATTTTTGAGACAATTTAGAATTTTTCAACCATCCAAAATTAAACAATCTTAACCATGATGAAGCATGAACATTCAAACATGAGAGAAAGAAAATAAAACACACATTAACATACTATTTAATGTGGCAAACCCTTCAAGGGAGAAAAACCCATTGAAACCAAAGAACTAACTTTGATAAGAATATTTTGAAAATGTTACAATTGGTCTCACTGTTGAGCATCCAGGACAACATTGGGCTACAAATCTAAAATTTAGTTAAGATTCCACTTGACCTTTTGCAAGCCACCACTTTATTAGAAGCTATAGCTCCCAAAATTTCAACCAAGCTTCAAATTGAGCTTATGTAATTTTCCACTTACAAGGAAGCATCAACTCCCTGATTGCTAAGCCACCACTTAGTATCCTTCAAGGTTTTTGATCACTCTAAATTATTTTTCTCACACAACAGATTATGACCACTAAATCATCTAATTCTTCTTCTCATTTTACCTTCATTCTCATAACCTAATTAGTAGCACATCTCTATCATAAAAATATCTTTACACACTCATTGTATTCAAGTTACTCTCCTTGAATTTTCCATTCAAGAACTCACATTCTTATGTATTAAACTTACTCCAGATATAAAATCATGAAATATTTTATTTCTCACCTTTATCAAACTCTTTTTCATATACTTAATCTCCTTTAAAAGAGTAGTCATGATCAATTCATTATCATGGTATATGTTTCTTCACTCACTAGCTCTTACATAAAATCTAGATCAACAACTCTCTATATCTTCAACCATAATTACATGCAAAAATGATATTTTTAACAAAAATAAGAATAACACATATGAATCTTGCACTTCAACTTCATTATCTCTTCACCTAACTCACTTGACAATCCATACAAGGAGATGAATTGTCTTTACCCAAAACTACCTATGAGAGTTATCATTTCATCCGACCTCTTTCAATTACATGCATAGTTTTTCAGGGGCCTATAAAGGATCCTTTTGGTTCAAATGATGGTAAAATGGAATTTATAAACCACCTAACACACTAAATTGACCTGTAACCTATCTTATAACCCCTGCAATATTCTTTTTGTAATTTTCATGTTTGGTCTAACATATGTTTTTGTGAGTGAACTTATTTGTGGAATTTGAAGGAACTAACGCTAGGTGTCATTGACAATCACAAATGTTACAATACCCTTTAATATTATTTATAACATCTTCACAACCTCCTTCTTTTCCATTTTAGATTTCACACTCCATTAGAGCACAAGGGAGTACATGAAGTGCTCAAACTTGACATCACAATATTTAATCTTGTAGAAAGGAGAGACATATGAGCTTATATGAGATCATACAATTAGGTGAATTTGATATATAAAATATATACATCAACCACAAGAGCTTTTAGGATCATCCAAATAGGGCATGAGGTAATTTTTCACTCCTTCCTTCTAATCCATCAAAACATAGACATGGAAGTTTATACATCAGTTATAGAGGATCTTGAATAGAGAAAAGAAATAGTCTTCAAGAACCTATTAGATCCTAGAAATGATGTTTAATATTTGTATATATTATTAAAATTTCAAAATGAGGAAAATAGTTCTTATTCACTTCATGAAGTATGTAATATAGCAAGATATATAAGCCTTGAATGCACAATGTTACAATTTCAAGGATTTAACAAGGCTATTCACTATCTTAGTTAGGAAATGATTCAAGGAACATTTCAAGGGATATATGGAGATTAAAAAAATATATAGTTCCAAAACTTGTTTCATCTCATACCTATTAGACCAACTTTGTATGATTTCCAAGACATAATTATGCTGGTTTTGAAGAGCTAACACTTTGTTTAGTTATTTCTTGCATATCTCAAATAAAACTTCCTTCCAAAATAATCTGTTGCACTTATACTTCAACATGGAGGTATTCATAATGAACATATTTCTTTTGAATGGATTCAATGAGAGAAAATCTAGTTTAAATGCTTAGAGTGCAGTCCACCTTGACTTTCCTAAATAATTAGCTTAGATATACTTTATTTGATCAAATAATTAGCTTATATATACTTTTATGAATAATATATCTTATCCAGAGTCATATATCTCGTGGAAATAATATATTACATGAACAAGATCAAATAGACCACATACTAGTCCTTGTCATGACTTGATATTCATAGAGATGTTTTGAACAAGATCACATAGAATACATATGAGTGCTCATTCATGGATCCAAAGCAAATGTTATTATATGATCAATGTCATGAAAGAATTTACAAGACCATACATTTTCCCATTTTAGGACAAGTGATCAACAAATCTTGTTTTTCTAGAGACTCGCTTAAAATGATATTTGGACTTCAAGACCCTATTTTGCTCCATATTGAGTTTAACATGTTGAATCTGATTTTAATTTATATCCACAATAATAACAATTAAAATAATATCTTATTCACCATCTCTAACAACTTTTATGTAGGGCTTGTAAATAGAAAATCACAAGCACAAATTAGTTTCTCGCTTTTTGTCCGGCCATATAGGACAGGTTGAAGAGAAATGAAAACTAGGACTTCACCCACTTCACCAAATAAATAATGATCTCCAAAAATAAATATTAGACCTTTCTTAGATGTTCACAAACAATTTTCACCTCAACATTTGGTTTAAACGCAAATACACCTTTCAAATCCTCGTGAATGGTTCAATTTGATTGTCCTTAAGCGAGGACAAGAATTTTGATTGAGTTCACACCACAAATGTACCAAAATTTCCCAAAACACTTCATGAACTCTAAGAATACATTATATACCATCTTTCACAATAATAAATTCATATTGGAATCTTCCAATTAGGACTTTGTATATCCAAATTTATTAAAGGAAGGGAAAATTCTATACAATACAATCATGCTTGAGAAAAACAATTCCACATATTTAGCTTATAGAGAGTCCTATACAACCATAAGTGGTTATATCCTATTAACCAATTGATTTTAAGAAAAAGATGATTTTATTCCTATCGCTTTAGACCTAAGGTTTGGTGAGGGTTTGGATAATGATGGAAAAATGAAGAGAACATTCTTGTTCCTTAACCATTTTATCTCAAGTGTTTTTACAAAATTTCAGTCTTGGATTTCTTTTAAAAAATCCTCTTATGATTTATCTAAAGAAGGATTGTCAATTTTTTTAGTGCTAAGAAGACATGTCACTGTTTTAGCCCTTCTCTCTTTACCTAGTTTTAGTAAAACTTGAATATATTCAACAAAATTCTTCAAATTTTCATGAAATTTTACCTAGAGCACTACAACGCCTTCATCTATATGCTCCATAACTTGATTACTCATAAATGGGAATGTACAATCAAGACCAATCACATTTTTCTCCACTATTAGTTCTCAAAGGCAAGATGTAGTGAAAGCTTCAAATTTACCTCCAAGAGATAAGAAATTCCCTTTAGCTACTCATAAATGATCTAGGAAGTGTTCCTAGGATCCTACCATGCTTGCACAGAGATATTTTACGACCTTATTTGAGGTCATACACCTCATTATGCTCTTGTTTTATGCCTAAATGGGCTAGTTCCAACTATGACTTGCAACACATGACCTGACGATCACCTTATAAGCTCTTGTACATCCTTGAAAATCCATTTCAGACCTATGGGACACTTGAGAAAAACACACGAAACATATACATACCTTAAGTGTGTGTCAACCTCAATGACCAATCATGTAAGACTATGACACCATCTTGGATCTTTAAAGAAACATCATGAAGCCACTTTCTAAAAACCTAACCTCATAGAGAAGGCACTACCAATAAACCTTCATACCCCTAACTGATATTCACTTCACCAACACTTCTTTGTTATCAATTCCATATTAAATTATTGAAAACACCAATGCAACTTGGTTCAACAATCTCCCCCTTTGTCATCGATGGAAAAAAACTTACAAACCTTGATGGAAAATAATAATACAACACTCTCTCCCTTTTACATTTATTAAAAAGATTCACACATCCAACAACATAAAAAATGAAAGTAATCATTGAAAAATTATAAGCTTACCTTAAAATTCTCCCCTTGTATTAGACTTACTATGTTGTCAGCTATGTCTTGAATAGATGCATGGATTATTCACCAATAAGCCTCAATGCTCCCCTTGAACCTATTATCTTCATGCTTAGATATCTCACTTCACCATGCTAGAAAATAAGGTCAATTTTTCCTTAAGTTTGTTGATTGTGCTATTTGGAGCTTAGATCCTTGAATCAAATTTTCAAATCCTTTCAACCCAAATTTGGCTATCCATATAAGCATATATACATCATGAAACAATATCATGTAACTCCCCTCGGGATCATTTTGTCCTCCTTTATGTGAAGCTATAAGAAATTAGGAACTTACTTTTCATTCAATTCATATTGATAGGTCAATCAAATCAAACAAGTCCTAAGGGAATTTTTTAGTGCTTTCTATTTCTTTTCTTGTCCATTCACTAAGTGAGAAAATTAATTTTCTCCCTCATGAAGTGTACCATATTGTATTCATTTTTTTTTATCTTACTAGGTTTTCTAGATTCTCAAGACAACGCATATGCACATATTGGACATTCACAACCATTTACCTTGTCCCAATAACCTTCCAAAACCTAAAGATCACTATTATTGACCCATCGAGTTAACAATATAAAAATAATGCATTAGAACTCCAACATTGGTCTTTATCACAACAACCTTGCCCTCTTTTCTTAAAAAATTTTAAGCATTCAAGCTTCTTCTTGTCCTTAGATAAAATGAAACACCATGCATACCTTGTAGTAGTGCATTTATACCCTTTTACTACTATTTGCATCTTAGGGAAGAACTTCAAGTCTAAAAAATTTACATTTGATGAGTCTACAATTTTAATGAATGATCACCATCTTGCAAAGCTTCATTTATATTGTTTTCCATAGAGAACATTTGTTCAAGGATAAATAACATCTTTTCTTGTTTTCAAGAGGTATTACCACACTTTTAGCATTTAATTCTCACCTACATAGTTCATATCATGCGTTTTACTTAACTTGAGTAAGATAGAGACTTTTGTAATAGCTTCCTTCATTTAATATTATGTGCAAGACATATAGTCTGATCATATCCATGTGGCACCTTCAATTTTGAATTAAAAACATTATCATTCTTAGAGCACTTCATTTTTCGATTTATGTAATTGATGACATGACAACCTTGATATCTCTTTCTTAAGAAGAGGATGAGTATCACATCTGGTTGAGAGTTATCAATAACTCCCCTTACCACAAGGGATCTTCAAATACATGTACCTTATCATGTTATCATGATTTATGACTTGATCATAGCCTGCAGACCCTAAGAATTCCATGAAACTACTTGAAGAATCCATCATAGACTGATATGAGATTATGATTGGAAATATCACACCTCATAATAATTTTTCTTCACTTGCATAGGATTCAAAGAGCTCACATCAACTTATTCTTACTCCTTTAGCATTCAAAATTGACACTTACTCCATGAACCACTCCCCTTGGAAGTTACTGTAACTTTTAGATGAGGAAAACACTAGGACCAATAACTGATTCAAGTCCAACTTTTTGCTGAAATATTAACATACCTTGACTGAAAAGGATATTTCTATCATGAATCAAAGCTTGAGAACAATGTGAAGGACATGGACACATATACGTTTAGCTCATTTTTACACTATATACTTACTTGTACACTCTTTTAAGCATGGAATTTTTTTCAAGAATTAACCAGGACCTATTGTAGACTAAGATCACTCACAATGACCCAATTTATGGGCTGATTGGGATCAACTTGTATAAGGACATTTTATCAAGATACTAGAAAATTTCCAAAAGTTTTATACTCTCTTGAAATCCTATCTTACATGAATACAACCTAATAAGGACAACTCAACCATGAATCAATCTTGAAAACATAGAGAAAGATAACACATGCCTTGAAACCTATTGACCAAACTCTCTTTGCATGAATACTCAAGAAGAAATTTAAAGAACTTCAACAAAAATAGTACTTTAATAGGAGGCTAAACAAAAAATTCTTGAATTTTACATACCTTTACATTATGATGATGAATCCAATCAACAACTACTGATGGAAAATTTATTTAAAAAAAAAACCTTTGGAATGGTCACTCAAGTATCATCATAGAGAATACTTTGATTGGAATTTTTATGGACTAATGAAGAGCAACAATTTCTTCTTTTAGCCGATAAATGCCTTCTAAAATAATAGAGGAGACACATCACATTGTGAGATAACTCAAAATATTAGATAGTCATCAAATCAACATGATGAATCAATTATTTCCCTTCTTGTCTTTAAGATCTTGTCAATATTATTAGATGAAATACTTTGTGTGACAACCTCATCTTCTAAGACATCACTTTTTTATTGAATACCTGATAGACATATATGATGAAATTCATTTACTTTCTTTCTCTTGAATATGATTTAAGTTCCTTCATAAATGACACTTGGTTCTACCTCATCCTTATTAGCTTGATCATCAACTTTTGATGCCTTTCTTGAACTTGCATCATCTGCCCATACTATTCCATTATCATTCTCTTCTTCATTGGCTCTAGAATTGACTTCCTTGATGATGTAGATAAAATGATAACAACCATGTATCTTACTCAACTAGTAGGGTTTAAGAAAAAAAATTCTCTTAGCTCTACATTAGAGGATCCAACATTGGCCTAAAAAAGCTAAAAATATTTCTTAATTTGACAATATGTAACCAAAAAGGACTCATTACCACCAAAATTTTATTACACCTTTAATTACCTCTGATTCAATCATCAAACTTGTTTAGTTTCAAGAACTTCCCTTTTGGAACTCACCTTTCATCATCTTGTCAAATTTTAGTTATGTGGTACTTTGTCTCAAATCAGTTTTGGGATCTTAAGCCTCTCCACTACTCATTTCCTAAGTTTCCCTAGTCACTCACTTTAAACATGGTTATATTGACCAAAAAAATCAATTGAAACAACTCAAATGAAAACATTACTCTATATTACATTAGACTACCCTTAAACACCCTTAAGATAAGTAACTAGATACATTCATGGATAGAGGAAACTACATGTACTTAGAATAACCTTCAAAATTCCTTAGTGATTTATTTTCAACCCTAAGGTGTACCACAAATTTTAGTATCCAACTCTTCTTTCTTATCTATTTATCCCACTTTCTCTTCCTAAGCTTACAAACTCTCAACTAGGTCTTAGAAAGGAAATTGTAAAGAATAAATTTTATTGTAGATGGATTCAAGCTAGAAGGAATAGATATATAGGAACTCATTAATCCCATACTTCATTGTCCAAATCTTTAATTTTAAACTCCTTAGATATCAATCACTTTGTAAAGTTACTCTCTAGACAAGGTTATTGACCGTGTTGTCTGTCTGGAGAAGACTATCAAGTATTCCTACAACTTTTTCCCTTGGTTTGACAAAATTCCTTCACAATCCCCTTTATTGGTATATGATCACGACTACTTGTGAATTTCAAGGTCAAAGAAATTGATTTGGGGTTCCAAATTGTAAACCACGCACTATCCCAACCGAGGAACATAGGGCAACCTAAGAAGACATTTTAAATATAAATTCTCCTAGAGCTCCATTCAAATACCTCAAATTTGCAAGATTGTCAATATTAAAAATTTAAAGGATATTAAATTATTAGTAAGTTTCATTCTACACCTTATTCCATGAATTCTTACTTGATTCTCCTTATCGGCTCCGAGTTTTTCTCGGGTTATAAGTTGTGCTTGGTTTGACTTAAGGTATTTTCTCACTAAAATGTCCTTTCTTCTTATCCCAACCTCCTGATGGATATTCCCTTGTTAATCCTTGTTCCTCCCTTCTTATAGTTTCTATGCAATTCCACTAATTCCACCTATAAATCTTAAATATACAATCCCAATCAAAACCTACTCGAGTGTTAACATGCAATGACATCTAGCAACAAAGTGAGTGTCCTCTAAGCCTTGAATATCATAATAAGCTTATTTTCTCTTATATCAATGAAAATCATACCTCAAGATCATGATCTCAGGAAAATAAATAGTGCTTATATAATCTCATTCCTTGTACTAGTGTACCTACAACCATGGTTCATTCCAAAATGTAAAATACATGAGTTGATGGTTCTAAGAATGCAAAAAATGTTTCATACTTGGTTAATCTTCCCAAGTATATATATTACTCATGTAATAAAACAAGAAAAAATAGAGCACAAAATTACCAATACATGAAAATATATCTTGTAATCATATATAAGAATGATCTTAACACTTACAAGGAGTAATAGTTCACAAAATTCAACTCACAAGAGCTCAATGCTCATCATATAGCTTAAGATCAATTTCCATGCAACTCGAGATTAAGAATATCTTACATGCACAAAAATAAACACAAAAATCATGCAAGAACATATCATAAACGGATTTTTCTCTCCTTAATACCTCTTTAAACTCATATATTTAATTGATATCCCATTATAATGAGTGAGAAAAATTTACACTATGCCTTTTATCTCTTCTCCATCACCCTCATTCAATATTATCCTCCTTTGGTCAGTTACAAAAAGTCTAATGATGAGATTCCATTCAAGAAAAAGAGGTTACTTTATCTAATAATGACTTAAGTTTAGTATGAATAAATCATCTCATGACATGTGACCTATAAGGTCCTAATTACACACATAATGTCTCATTCCACCCTTACAAAGCTTATGAGATTCAAGTACACACCCAAAATTCTCAAATCACACTAAAATTGACCTTACAATTTGAATTAGCATTTTGGAGGAAAATTCCTCATTTGAAATTTAGAAGGCTTGGACACCAACATAGAATAATAACTGACACCTAATGACCTCTAGGACTCATGAACACATCTAACACACCAAATATAATGTCTTCATGGTTTATTTATCTAGATAGAGTGATGCTCTTGCATCATACTCTAGGGGTAGGAAAATATTAGTCTTGACTTTATACTATATAAATGAAGTATGCTTCTCCATAGGCTTCCTCTTCATCATTTTCTTCCTCTATTATCATATCTTCTTCTTGAACATGTTGTTTCTTCTCTTCCTTGTTTGCATTTGATTTTCCATGACTTTTTCTTTATTTCTCATCATTCAATTGCTTTGTTTCATCCATATCATGATTTGCTTCATCTTTTACCTCCATTTCTTTCCCTATACCTTCAATGTCATTGTCTTCTTCATTTTCCAAGTTTTCTCTAGCACTCATCTTGACTTTGACCTCATCTTCTCCACTAATCCAACTCCACATGCTTATGAAAGCTCTCCATGACCTCCTTAACATACTAATTATTTCATAGTTACCCTTAGCTGATTCAAAGTGAAATTGAACTAGCTCAAAAACTTCTTCTTCTATCTTGTTTTCACTCTTGCCCTTTGTTTCTTCATTCAAGGCATCATTTATTTCTGATTATTCTTATTTTTGTGTACCTACATTCACACATTTAAAGATAGTCATATTTAAAAATCTAAGGCTCTTTATCCCCTTGAGAATCTCCATTAATGAGATCTTCCTCTTCATCACTTTGTTGCTTCACTTCATCACTCTCTTCTTCATACACTATCTCTTTTTCCACTTATTTTTCTTTCTTTCTCATCCTCATCTCTTATTGCTTTTGCTTCCTCTCTTCTTGTCTTATCTCTTTCTTCAACTCTTCTTTCTAAAAGTAGATCTGATGGCCCCTTAAATATCTTCTTGATCACTATTCCAATTGGTTCCCCCACTTATCTTTGGATTTTTATCATTTCCAATAATCATCCCACATCCTTCTTCAACTCCTTTATTTCTTCTTGCATCCTCAACTCTCTCTTTTTCCAAATGCTTCTTTCTTTCCTCTTTTCTTTTCATTTCTCTCTCTTCTTGTTCCCTCTTACTGTGATTCAATATATTTTATAATCTCTTAGCCATGTCTATTGTTGGTTTTACTTCCTCTTCATCATCTGTGTTATTTGATTTACAAGGCTTAACAACCCTTACTTCCATCAAATCTCTTCTTTCTTTCCTCATCCTTGCTAATCTTATTTTCTTATCTTGCTCTCTTATCTTCTCATGCATTTTTTTTGACCTGACCTCTTCCCTTTCTACTACTAGTTTCTTCATCCACTATGGCATTCTATATGCATGGTCAATGACCGATCTCAATCTCTTATCTCCATTCATCTTCACTATCAATTTCTACTACACACACTCACATGACACTATTAGCCACAACAAAAAAAAAATCATTCAACCTAAATTCCATTCTCTGATACCAAATGATACAAAGCAAATGATAACAACCATATATATTACTCAACTAGTAAGGTTTAAGACAATTTTTTCTCTTATCTTTGCATTAGAGGATCCAAATTTGGCCGAGAAAGGCTAAAACATATTTCTTAATTTGACAATATGTAACCAAAAGGACTCATTACCATCATAAATTTATTACACCTTCATTTAGCTCTGATTCAATCATAAAAACTTTTTTATTTTAAAGAAATTCCCTTTTAGAACTCACCTTACATCATCTTGTCAACTTTTAGCTCTTTGATGATTTGTCTAGAATGCATTTTGGGCTCTTAAGCCTCTCCAGTACTCCTTTCCTCAATTACCTTTATAACTAAATTCAATTTTTTTTAGATTAACCAAAAAAAAATCAACTCAAACCAAAACATTACTCATAATTACATTAGACTGCCTTAAACCCCTTAAGACAAGTAGTTAGCTATATCCATGGATAGAGGAAAATACATGTACACAAAATACCCTTCCATATTCCTTAGTGCTCTCTTGTCAACCCTAAGGTGTAACTCAAATTTGAGTATCCAAATCTTCTTTCTACTCTTTTTATCCCGCTTTCTCTTCTAAGCATATAAACCCTCAACTAGGTCTTATAAAGGAAATTTCAAGTATTACTTTGATTTTAGAAAAATTCAAGATAGAAAGAGTAGATATATAGGAAAACATTAATCCCATACTTTATTTTCCCAAGTTATAGGTTTAAAATCCTTGGCTATCACATATTTCCTTTGTAAAATTACTCTCTAGACAAGGTCCTTGACTGTGTTACCCTATCTGGAGAATATTGTCAAGTTTTCCTACACATTTCAGCCTTAGTTACACAAAATTCCTTCACTATACCATTTGGTAGTATATGAGAATGATTACTTGTTAATTTTAAGGTCAAAGAAATTGATTTGGGGTTCCAAATTGTAAACCCTAGCACCTGTCCCCAACTGAGCAACATAGGGCGTTTGAGAATACTTATTTTACTACAACTTCTCCTATAACTTGATTCATATGCATAAATTTTTCAAGATTAAGTGTATTAAAAATGTAAAGGATATTAACGTACCAATGAGGGTCATTCTACACCTTAACCTATGCATTCGACTTCATTCTCATTATCGGTTTGAGTTTGGCTAGTTTGTAGCCTATAATTGGTTTGTCTTAAGGTACTTTCTCACTAAAATTTCCTTTCTTATTATCCCAACCTCCTGATGGATATTTTCATTCTCAATCCACATTCCTTCCTTCTTATAGTTTCCATGCAATCCCAATAATTCCACCTTTGAATCTCAAATCTACAACTACAATCACATCCTACTCGAGTGTCAACATGCAATGACATCTAACAACAAAGTGAGTGTCCTTTAAGCCTTGAATAACAGAATAATCTTACTTTCACTTAGATAAATGCAAAAATACCTCAAAAATGTGTTCTTAAGAAAATAAATAGTCCTCATGTACTCTCAGCCCTTGTAGAAGTGTATCTTCAGTTATGATTCATTCCACAACAAAAATGTAGGATTTGATGGCTCTAAGAATACAAACACTCAGTCATACCAAGTTAATATTCCCACATATAGATACTACTCATTAAATTACATAAGAATCAATAGCTAAAAAAGTTACCAATATAAGAAAAAGGTCTTGTAATCATATAAAAGAATGATCTTAACACTTATAAGGAGTAATAGTGCACAAGAATCAAATCACGCCAACTCAATTCTCATCATATAGCTTAAAATCACTTTCCATACAAATATAAGATTAAGAATATCTTACATGCAAAACAATAAACATAGAAATCATGAAATTACATATCATAAACAAGGTTTTTTCTCCTCAATACCTCTTGAAGCTCATACATTTAATTCATATCCAGATAGAATGAGTGAGAAACAATTACACTACACATTTTATATCTTCTCCATCAACCTCATTCAATGTTATCCTCCCTTTGTGAGTTACAAACAGTCCTACGATGATATTCCATTGAAGAAAAAAGGGATTACTTTATCTAAGAATGACTTAAGTTTAGTATGACTAACTTACTCATGACATGTGACCTAGAAGGTCATAATAACACACATAATGTCTTATTCCACCATTACAAAGCTTATGAGCTTTAAGTACACACCCAAAATTCTCAAATCACACTAAAAATTGACCTTACAATTTGAATTAGCATTTTGGAAGGAAAATGCCTCATTTGAAATTTGAAAGGCCTAGACACCAACATAGACTACTAATTGACACCTAATGACCTCTAGGACTCATGAACACATCTAATACACCGGATATAATGTCTTCTGGTTTATTTATCTAGATAGAGTGATGCTCCTGCATCAAGTGACCTTGTATATCTACTTCATGTTCTTTTTCTAGTGGTTCTCTCAACCATGGTTGAATTGGTCTCATTTCTAGGATTAATATTTATGTTTAAAACATTCTTAAATTTCCCTTTGAAGGTCGAGGCCTACAACAATACTCGAGAATGTTCATTATAACAGTAATTCTTTGTAAAATGTCAAGGTTCATGACAATTATAACATATGACACTACTCTTACCTTTGAATTGGTGTGGACTATCATTCTAACTATGATTGACAACCTTGAGATCATGACATTTCCTAACATAGTGTCTAATATTGTTGCAATTATAACATGTTATATTGTTCATGACTCTTGATTCTTCTTCTTCCTAAATCTAACTTGATGGTTCTTCTAAGTAGTACTTGGAAATGTGTCATTTTTCTTGGAAATTGAAGAAAACTATATTATTTTATTTCTCACTTCTACTATCCCTCCATGGGTGGTCATCTATGACATTCTTCCTACATTCCTTATCTCTATGTCCATAGTTATGATAAGAAAATAAATAGCCATTAAAATTTCTTTCATACATGGATGCATTTGGTTACTTATCGGCTTAGGAATTCTTGTGTCTTTGTCCATGGTCATCCTCATGTATGTTTGTATTCTTGGAAAAAAAAATCATCCTCTCTCTTTTTTAGGTTCTCAATTAAATCCTAGACCTGTTTTATCACATGCTACTCTATGAATTTCTAGAATTTCATCAATAACTTCAATAACATTCTCCATCTTTCCATACATCTTCAGTATTTTTTTTGCATCCTCTGATTCAGCCTTCATTGTTCTAAATTCTTCTTCATGCTTAAGGAAAGAATATTATTTATCCATCAGTGATTTTTCACATTTTCAACTATAGATTCCATTTCTTTGAGGGCTTGGCCATGGTCAACTTCCATAAGATTGATTTATTTCTTTAATCCATCAATAAACAATTGAGTAATCTTATACTTGCTTTTCAGAACCGATTCGATTAGTGCACCCATGCTTGTGCCTCAAGGATATCCTCTAATTTTTTTAAACTTGTTGCAAGAGGACCAAAATATGATACCAATTATTAGAAATTCTAGACACAAAGGGGGGGTGAATCAGTGTTTTGTTCAAACTTTTGAGATAATTTACAATTTTGTAACTCTACGAAAAAGTAAAAATATTAACCATGATGAAGCATGAAAATTATAACATGATAGAAAGAGAATAAAACACACATAAACACACTATGTAATGTGGGAAAAATTCAAGGAGAAAAAACCACTAAAACTAAAAAGCTAACTTGGACAAGAATTTATTGTAAATGTTTGAATTAGTTTAAATTTTGAGCATCCACTCAACATGTATATACAAATCTAAAATTTAGTCAAGTATCCACTTAACCTTACGCAAGCCACCACTTGCTTGGAAGCTACAAATCCCAAAATTTCAACAAAGCTTCAAATTGATCTTTTGTAAGTTATCACTTATAAGGAAGCTTAAAATCATTGATTGATAAGCCACCACTTAGCCTCTTTCAAGGTTTTGGATCACTCTGAATTAGTTATCTCACATAACCTATTTTTACCACTAAATCAACTCTTTCTTATTCTCATTTCATCCTCATTATCATCACCTAATCAATAGCACATCTCTATCATACAAGGCCTCTTTACACACTCATTCTGATTGAGATTATCTAGTTGAGTTTTCCTTCAAGAAATCACTTTCTTATGTATTCGAATTACTACGGATATATAATCATGAAATTATTTCTTGCTCACCTTGATCAAGATATTTTTAATATCCTTAACCTCCTTCAAAAGACTAGTCATGAACCATTAATTATCATGCTATATGTTTATTCACTCAACTAGCTCTTACATAAACTCTACATCATTAACTCTCCATATATTCAACCACACTTACTTGCACAAAATGAGTTTTTCAACAACAAAGAAGAATCACACACATGACTCTTACACCTAAAATTCATTATCTCTTCACCTAACTCACTTTACAATCCATATAAGGAGATGAATTGTCTTCACCCAAAAACTTCCTATAGGAGTTATCATTTCATATGACCTCTTTCGGTTACATGTATAGTTTGTGAGAATCTTTCAAGGTTACTTTTGGTTCAAATGATGGTCAAATGGAAGTTCTAAACCACCTTACACATTGAATTGACCTGCAACTTATCCTCTAACTCCAACAACATTCTTTTTGTAACTTTCATGTTTGGTCTAACATATGTTTTTGCAAGTGAACTTATTTGTGGCATTTACACGACCTAATTTTTTTGAGTGTCACGGACATGCAAAAATGTTACAAGACCCTCCAATCTTATTTATAACATCTTTAGAACCTCCTTCTTCACCATTTTAGCTTTCATACTCCATTGGAGTGCAAGGGATTACACTAAGTGTTAGAACATGACATCATAGTCTTGAATCTTGTAGAAAGGATAGACATATGAGCTTATATAAAATCATATAGTTAGGTGTATTTGACATATGGAAGATATATATCAACCAAAAGATATTTTAAGATCATCCAAATAGGGCATGAGGTAATTTTTTCACTCTTTCCTTCATAGCCATCAAAACACGTAGACATGGAAGTCTCAGTATGTTAGTTATATAAGAGATTGAATAGATACAAGAAGTAGTATTCAAGAACCTATCAAATCTTGGACATGATGTTAAAGGTTTTTAGGTACTCTTTAAATTTCAAAATGAGGAAAAGATTTCTCATTCACTTCTTAATGCATGCAATCTAACAAGATATATATAGTCTTAAATGCACAATGTTACACCTTCAAGGATTTATCGAGGCTTATCACTATCTTATTTAGCCAAGGCATCAACAAAACATTTGAATGGATAAATAGAGGTTTAGAAAATTTATAATTCCAAAACTTGTTTCATCTCATAGCTATTAGACCAAATTTGCATGATTTCCAAGACTTACTTAGATGGTTTTGAAGAGTTAACACTTTTTCAGTTATTTCTTACATATCCATACAAAACTCCCTTTCACAATAGTCCATTGTACTTAATATTCAACATAGAGGTATTCATCATGACCATCTTTCTTTTGAATGGATTAAAGGAGAGAAATTTTTGTTTACATGCTCAAAGTGTAGTCCACCTTTACTGTGTTTTAGTCCCTTAGAACTTGTTCAATGAGACTATAAATTTGATTAAATAGTTAAACTAAATACATTTTTAGGAATCATATATCTGGTTAGAGTCATATAGCTCATGGACATAAGCTCTTACATCAACAAGATCATATAGACCACAGACTAGTCCTTGTCATGACTTTATCTTCATAGAGATGGTTTGATCATGCATATGAGTGCTCCTTCATGTCTCCAATGTAACTATTACTATATGATAAATGTCATTAAAGAATTTCCAAGACCATTCATTTTCCAATTTTAGGACAAGTGATCAACCACTCTTGTTTTTTTAGAGACGGCTAAGACCGATATTTGGACTTAAAGACCTGTTTTACTCCATATTGAGTTTAACATGTTGAATCTAATTTTCATGTCTAACCACAATAAGAACACTTAAACAAAGAGATTATTCACCATATCTAACAACTTTTATGTAGGGGTTGTAAAGAGAAAATCACAAGCACAAATCAACTTCTCAGTCTTCTTATCTAGACATATAGGATATTTGGAGAGCAATGGAAACTAGGACTTCACCAATCCATAAAAGTAATAATGAGCTCCCACAAGACATCTTATACCTATAGAATATTTTAAATTTTTTTCTAAACTCAACATTAGGTTTATACAGAAATTCACCTTTCAAACCCTTACGAATGGTTTGACTTGACTGCCCTTAAGCGGTAGGAAAGGAAGTTTGATTGAGATCACACCACACATACACTGAACTTTCCCAAAACACTTCATTAACCTAAGAAAACATCACATACCATATTTCAAAATAATAAATTCATCTTGGAATCTTAAAATTAAGATTGCGTAGCCAAATTTATTCAAAATAAGGAAAAGTTTGTATAATATAGTCATGCTTAAGGAACATAAATGCCTCCAAATTGGAGTAGAGAGAGTTATATAAGACCATGAGTTGTTATAGCATCTTACACAATTTATTTGAAGATAAACAACCTCATTTCAGTCCCATCGCTTCAAACCTAGGGTTTGGTGAGGGTTTACGGAACCATAGAAAAATGAAGAGAAATTTCTTGTTCGTTAAACATTTGACCTCAAGTTTGTTGTACAAATTCAATCTTGCAGTGTTATTCAAAAAATTATGTTATGATTTATCTGAATAAGGCTTGTAAAATTTATTTGAGCGCTAAGAATACATGTCATTGTTTTATCCCTTCTATCTTTACATGGTTTTAGTAAAACTTGAATATCTTCAACAAACTTCTTCAAATTTTCATGAAACTTGACCTAGAGCACTAAAAATCCTTTCTCTACATGATCCTTAGCTTGATTTCATATAAATGATCCTATAAAGTTAATACCAATATCATATGTTTGTGCCTCCATTCTTTAGTTCTCAAATGAAGTTCTAGTGAAAACCTAAAATTTTCCTCTAAGAGATAAGGTATACATTGTACCTACTCATAAATTATATAGGAAGTGTTCTTAGGCTCCTATATGATTACATAGGATTTTCATAACCTGATCGAGCTCATACATCTCATTAGGCTTTATAATTAGGCCTAAATGGGCTAGTTCAAATCGTGACCTATAACACATGACCTGATGATCACCGTAGAAGCTCTTGCACATCCTCAAAACACAATTTCAGACATGTGGGACACACTGATAAAAGCATATGAAGAATCTCCATAACTCCGGTGTGTACCAACCTCATTGACCAAGCGTGTAACACCCTAAAACCATCCTAAATGTTCAAATAAACATCATGTAGCCGCTTTGTGAACACCAAACCTCATAGAGAAGGAAATACCAATCAACCTTCATACCCTTGACTAATATTCACTTCACCAACAATCCTTTACCATAAATTCCATATGACATCAATGACAACACCAATTCAATATGGTTCAACAACTAACCATTGTAATTAGGACACAATTCAGAAAAAGGAAAATACAAGCTCCCCATACTTGGCAAACTATCACCAATCCGCTATCAGGAATATCAATGCTTTAATAAATCTATAGGTAGTCTTCGTGGAAATGTTGGTCATCCCCGATTTGGTTAGGAACATTCCTTCCAAATTATTGGAGTCATATGTTGATGAGCATAATGAAGTCACCCTCATAATCAATACTTATGACCTTCTTGAACTCATTATATTTGAATTGCACATTCTATGTTGACCTTGCAAGAAGGTTCCTTCAATTCTGTAGTTATTTCACAAGCACCAAACACCTTGTGGGAGCATATGGTCCAACTCGAAACCATATTGGACTCTTGCATGGTGTATGTTTCCATATCAGATTGAGAAAATGGTAGCACTTTATATGACCCACATCCGGCTAGCTATGGCGAGATTCATGATAGGAAGTCTTGTCTTTACTAAGAAACCCTAGGCACAAAAATTACTCATGAGATGAATTTTATTCTAGTACACGAAGAACCTCCAAATAAAGTTGACACTTCTTCCCAACCAAATCCTAAGCCTCATATTGTTCCTTTGTCACACTATCACATACAAACATCAACTTAACGAACCTATTCTCCTTAGACGAGAATATTAGGTTACTAACTTTGACTACGAAGGCAGATGATATCAATGGTGATTATCCTATTTATTGTGCCTCAAATACGAGGAAAATAATGATCCATTAGTTTCATCCTCACCCATTAAATTAGTACCCTTATCATATACTCTCACTATCCCTATACAACTGGCCCATGATGAGACCTATCCCCTACCTCTTGCCCTCTATGGCCCCTTAGTCTTCTATGGTAGAAATATTGTCCATGGCATAAGGCTCCGGGGCATGATGTTTATGATTATATAGCCTATCGACACCACATGAAATTTGAAGCCAAGTTCAAACATGAACAAATGAAAATGGCTGCATAACATTCCGTTTCAACTCCTTTTTCTTGCTCTCATCATGGGTATTGTGCACACACCGATGCCGATTGTTTGGTTTTTTTGTAACAAGAGTCTTAAAAATTCAACTCAAAATTAGAAGCATGAAGTTGATACCTCTTCAAACTGACCACCTTCCCCTAGACTAGCTAGAACACAACCTACCTATGGACCACCACCTCACTATGATTCTCATCTCTTCATGAATGTTATTTGGCATGATGTTTTCATTTGATTAGAGAATCAGATTGATAATACCTTATTTTCTATGTAGTCTAAAGTTCCTTGGTAATTAGTACACAACATGTCATTGAGGACCTCATGATCCATTCCTAAAGCCACATTATACATCAAGTTGACAAAAATTATCACCGATATATTGTGTTATTTTCCCCCTTGTGGCTAGTTATTTACAAATATCTTGAGCACATATGACATTCTTATTGTGGCTTGATCCCAAGCATTTTCTTGAGATCTTTATGCCCACTTAGTTTTTACAAAAACAACGTCTATCTTCACTTGGGATCTCAATTCCCCTTGGGTTTATGACACTATCTATAATATCTTGTCACATCCTTTCTTGGGCTATTCGCTCTACTTGAATTCATCACCATTCACACCTTAGCATCCTACCATTGAATGTCTTGGTCTTTTTCCACCTTTTTGCTTCTTTGCATTGTGTGAGTTGGGCTATGTTATAAATCTCCTTCTCACTAGGTTTTCTTATTTAATCATCCTATTATCATTATTCCTAAGTACCATGATATTATTAAAATATATGTGGAAAATTGTAAAATGATAAGCTAAATACCGAATATCCAAATATCTAAACATCCTCTATCATTAATAAACCCAACCACCTCTCGGTAGAAGTATTTCCTCACACCTCATATGTGTCCAATTCCACAAATGTGTGAAGATATCCTTCCTTAAGAATGCATGAAAATTAACTTGAACTTGTCTTATTTACATCACTAACAATACTTACTTCTATGTTTGCACTATTTGGATAGATCCATATATGGTAGAGAAAGGATTTATTTCTACCACACTCATACATCCAATTGCTTCATATTTGACGTTTTTGATGTCTCTAGATGTGGATAATTATCTATCACCATGTCTATCTTGTATCATCCAATGATCATTCTCGAGATTTGATTATATGGTACCACATTGGGTGTTTAATAATGTAGTCTAGAATTTGTTTTTTCTTATAATAGTTGTCCATTACAATTGAAAAGTTGTTCCCTATTCAAATGGAAATAATCTGCACAAAAGAAAATTGTTTTAAGAAGTGTCATATGTGGATTATAATAAAATTTCATTATGGAATGTCTAAAAATGTATTAGTCAATTATTATCAATTATATTTTATATTAATTTTTAACAACATTGTTAAATGTATTATTGGTAAAGAGCCCAATTTTTTTACCTAATGGTTGCATTTTCAATGGAATCTAATGTCCAGATGAGTTAATTAAGTTTGTGTCGAATTGTATAAATTGAACTTCAATATATTGATTAACTAAGCAATATTTTTGAAGGAAGAAAGAAATACGAAATATTTCAAACAAATATATCTCATCATTTGCTACAATGGGGTTAATTTTTGATTTGGTAGTATGTATTTCAACATGCTTTTACCATTATTTTTCATTATGTCATGTTAAATATATTCCTTTTCTATGTGGTTTGATATGTAAACCGTTGTTGTAGAATTTGGAAAAGAGGAACATTCAAAATAACATGATTTTTTTGGTGTAGGAGAATATTTTGAGGTAAACTAAAAATGTATTGTTGGCTAGATAGCTTACAAGCTTTAGGAATAATAAGGATTCGAATTTGGGATTTTGGGGGAGGGGTTCGGAAATTTCCCATAGAGTTCATCTTGGTAGCTACACCTTTACAAGGTTCTGAGACAACTTGATGGATTGTTCAACTTTGGTCTAAGAATTGTTTTCAAGGAGCAACATTTTCGGGATATGTTTCTCTTCACACACACATAGACATGTATTTATATAATCAGCATTCAATAAAAATATACATAACTATAGGTGGATAATGGATGGATAAATAAAAACTACGAGAGTGCATGATACAAATAATGACACAAGGAGATACCACACATAAAAAGAATACATGCATAAACCAATACAATCAAATAAGCATACAAATAAAAATTAATTCTCACATTAAAAATATATAAAAGGACAACGGATGCATACAAGGGAAATAATAGAGTTACACACATAAACGAGGAATGGATTTTCACACAAGGAAAGGAAATTGAGGCCACAAAACATGGAAACCTAAGTGTCACAAATAATCATAAAGGAAAATGGATAGACATATAGGAGAACAAAATAAGAAATCTAATTTGTTATGGTAAAAAGCTGGAAAATAGCCAATAGATGCATGGAATAATATATACTAGTCATGTATATTGTATATGTGTTGTCCCAATAATATCCACACACAAACATAACATATATCATAACATATGATATAATCATAAACGCGATGTGAAAAAATACTATGTAATAAATGGAATAATAGCACATGATAGTGTGGAGGATGTCCTCAAATTAGAAATGCCATTGGGTAAGAGGGGAGTTTCCACATCGATGATCATTTAGAGTCCTCTATATCTTACATCATCCTCACGTGAATTATGAAAAGTATATGTGTATAGAATATAAAATATTCCATCTATAAAACCATGTGAAAAATAACATATGCAAATTATGAACTAGTAGATCATACCATTTTCAAGTTCTTATTTTGTATTTTAATAATATTTTAATGTTTTTGTTATTTTTAGAATTTTTTAATGTTAAATTTTTTTAGAGAATATTTACTTGAAGCTCTACTCTCTACGAGACAATAAAGAGGGTGAAAAAAGGAACCCATAGGTGAAGTAGTCTTGTACCTAAATAGAGAATTAAACACAAAAAGAGTGTGATGTGTCACCTTAAGCCAAGGATATGGGAAAAGCTCGGAGGATTTCTTTCCTATAAGAGGATATCTTTGGGAAGGAATATAAAGGATAAGAAATCTATATATACTATGAGTAGGATCAATGGTAAGAGGTGGAGAAACCATTAATATATTATAAGAATGAATAGGTAAAGGAGACTCATAAGTTATACCGTCAACACATAAAAAATTGATCAAAATAAATATATATAACAAATTTATGGAGACTAAAAATATCCCAAATATTATGAATCCAATAAAATCCTAAGATAATTTCAAATGTCTTAAGAGTATTAGTAACCAAAAACAATTTATCCATAGTAGCAGATCCCATTACAAGAGGGATAACAATGTGTCTAATAGATTAGTTAGGAGGTTATGCATTGAATTGTATATGTTTCTTAGTAAATCCTAAATAATTGATCAATGTCGAGTGCACATGTTATGCGTAGAACCACTATTAACCAATACAACATGGATAGGTTATGGGTTAACAATATATTAAATATAAAGTGCATGAGAAACAACATCATAATCATGTCATTTCATCAAATATAATGAGATTACTATGAGGAAAATAATATGTAATCATACAAATGAGATAATCATGTGGATATTCATATGTACCTATAGGATTCTATAATGAGATCTAGAAGTAGGGTAGTTGGTCATAGTGTTGGAGGAGGTCGGGGTCAAATTTTGGGTAACTTAGGTCACTTGGATGAAGGTTCATAGGTTATGTTATTAGCTGGATAGTCAAATATAGTGACCTATTTCATTCAAGTATGACCGATGACGGTTTAGAGGGAACCAACGATGGTCATGGGTAATCGGCGTTGGTATAGGTGTGTTGATAAAAAATGAATTAATCTTGGTTTTGGAAATTTGTCGGTGGTTGAACAGAGATGGTAAAGGGAATGATTAGGTCTGTGGAGGTGTTGGGAATACTCGAAATATGTAGGAGTCAGGTATAGGTGATTTAATGGTTGTGGGTGGTGGAATGATTGGATTCACAGGAAGATAATGATGGTGAAATGAACAATAGAAATAGATGCTAGTAAATAGAGATGAAGAAACTTTATAATCTAAATAAGTATGAAATGGCAAGTTAGAGATACACTTACTAGTGTTTGCAAATTTGATGGTTGGATGATGGTGATGCTTAATCACGTGGAATTGTGTTCGAGTTCCCATGGTAGTGCTTCCTGGAATTCTACCATGAATGAAAATACCTTTAGATAAGTCTTGGTGATGGCTATGGTTGTATGGATGTGTGAAATGTCTATGGTTCTTGCTTGCATGCAGATCTCCTTTTTTAAAACTCGAGAATGTGGCCAACCTCTCAAACAAGGTTACCAAACTGGTTATATGGTAACCGATGATGGTTTAGGGTGACCGGCGTTGGTTTTGGGACTATCGGCGTTAGGTAAGACGGGATATCCTAGGTTGCCTAAAATAACATATCTTGGCTATCGTTTTCCATGATTTTTCTTGTTGGTGTCGGGTATATGTGGAATGTTTCACTTAGATAAGCGGGAATATGGTTAGAGGAAGAATATGCATGTCCTTTTAGGGTTATAATAATTCTTAACTCATTAAGGTAGGTAGGGCTAAGTATTAGTTAGTTATGGAGACATGTTATAAATAGGTCTATGGTGAGGTGTGCATCCATTTAATTAAAGTAATTAAATTAATAAATAGGGTGAGGATGGGTATTAATTTAATTATAGATAATTAAATTAATATTAAGGTGGGATAAAAGTGGCCATGATTAGGTGAATATGTGTAAGTTAGTTATTCAAAAGGGAACCAAGGTGAGTGTGACCCAATTTTAGTGTCTAAATTTTTCCTTTTTTTGTGACGTGGCTTGTATTGGTAAGTGATGTTGACAAAAACAACAAGTGATTTCCCATGTGTGGGTGAAGTTGATCCCCTCAAACCATACATGGACGAATACAAAATTAGTGAGTGGTTTGATAAATGGGTAGATGGTGAAAATAGGTGAGGAAAGGTTTGATTATTCGGGGAAAGGGTGATGGTTAACTCGGGTAATAGGTAGGAGGTCAGGGTCAAAATCAAGTCATGGGTAATGACAATCAAACGCACGCACACATATAGATTGCAACACAATACCAAGTTGAAGAGCTTGTAAACTCTACATCATCCAAGTTTGATAGGTTTATCCAAACAAGGGTGAAGTGATTTAGGTATCAAGGTATAGTATATTTTCTGAAAACACAATGTAGCTCAGTGCGGGAGCGTTTAGTTATGTTTCGGTACACCAAAGGTTTGTTCGGGATAAACGACACAACAATAGGAAATGTATGGTTGTTAGGATAAAAAACAGAGTAACAACATCACAAGGTATAATGAATACATAAGGTCCATGGTCGCACAAAGTAGGTCAGATTTAGGTAAATAGGTCATGGCATGGGTAAGGCTAAGATATAGGTTAAATAACAACTCCTAAGACACAACTTAAGGAAATTAAAGGGTGGTTTGGGTTTGTGGGTATGGTTCAATAGGTGTATGGGATAAGGGAATGAGTGTGGGCATTAATGGTTGTAGGTAAAAGGGGCTTAGCAAGGCCAAGTAATTGTAAGGGTTGAATGATTTTAGTTATAGGATGACCAAGCGTCGATTGACAAGGGCAAAAATATGACTATCGGCGATCATGTCGGGTGCGTCTATAAAATAAAAAAATATGTATTTTATAGAATCATTGTTGTGTGGTGAATTTTAAGAAAATAACATGAGCCGTTTGAATTTTTAATACTTTTTATGAGTGAGAAGGATATGACAGTTTACCCAACTAAGGTGGAGAGTACGAGTTGGTGAGAGGAGCTAGGGAGACGGGTCCACGAGCTCAGGGGGATCGATTTGATTGGTTGGAGTAGAGGAGTGGATTTGGTGATTTGGGCATGAAAGAGGTAGGAGAGGGTTCGGGTGGGCCACCTGTACAGTGGCCAGACATACCACCATGCCGACGGCACCACGATGAGGTAAGAGTCGATCCCGATTTGCACTTGTTAGTTGGAATTGTTTGTAGAAATTGGTTTGGGTAGGAATTAAATTTACATGTGGAAGTAAAATTGATGAAATGGGAAGGGTAGGAAGTCTAATGTGGGTGAAATATGGTTAGGGGGAAATATGGTGGATGTTTGGGTAGAATAGGGTAAGTTTGTAGGTTAGAATTGTCAAATTGTGGAAAAAATGGGGAGGGTTTTGAGGGTTTGGTTGGCGCGATAGTGACAAATGTCGATCTAAGGTAGCCAATGTCGGTAAGTTATAGCCAACATCGGTCAAAATAGTAGATGAGTGATGTTGGTCATAATGGACCGATTCCGATCACCAATGACCGAGGTCGGTTGACTTTTGAGGAAAAATAGGTCGAGAAAGAGTTAAGGTTGTAGGGAAAGTGGAAGAGAGGTTGTGAGTTATAAATGTAAGATGTGTTGAGAATGGGTAGGGTAAAATGTATATATGATACATGTTTGGGGTGGGAAATTGGGATGGGAAAATGGGGTAGGTTGTTAGAGTTGCAGGAACTAAAGAAGAAGAACTTCATGAATAGGTTAGTCGGGTAAGTGATATGCTAGGTATGGTCAAGTTTTTAATGATGGTGTGGTGTGTTGGGTGTAGGCTAGGGACCGGTTTCGGATGAGAGACAGAGTACCACCTCTATTACTATCGGTATGAGGGAACATGACGATAGAGGATTGGTGTCACATTATAGATGTCGGCCTTATTAGGGTCAGATGGTATAGGCACATAGTTTGGGAGCCGAACTTGATGGTCGCATCATTAATAGATGGGATTCAATAGGCTATATAGATGCATACTGAGACAATGGTGGGAAGCCCACTATAAGCAACACCACCCATGTTAGGTCCACTAGATATGTCCACCCTCACAATTTAGAGGGATACACTCCAAGGACAAGTGGTTTTCTTACACGGCCAGATTACGGGTTTATAGGGGAGTTGCGAGTCACATGAAGAGATGGCCACATTACGAGGCATAGGTGGTGTCCCTTAGGCCCAGATTGTAGTACGAGGGACGAGCACCTAAATAGGGAGGGGATGGATATGGGGAAATTACCCACCCTATAGGTACATGTAACAAAGTTGCAGGTCCAGTTGGCCACTGTATAGGCACAGATTGTGGTGTTATAGGCATAGGTTATAGGTCGGTACCAACAAAGGCACCATCACGGGGTCAACGAAAGTGTCCCATGGTATAGGTACATGGTCCGAGACCGATGGGACCACCTTAGACAATACCAATGGCCAAATTCAAGGATGCCCGAATGAGGCCGGATATTATCGAGAATCACTTGATGGCTACTTTTGAGATGGATGTCCCATATTATGTAGATCATAGAGTACAAAGCAAGCCTCAAGTGAGAGGACAAGATCGTGCACACATAGTAGATTTGAGAGTATAGGGAGGTGGCGAGCCCATAGATAGGTTAAGGGAAAGGATACTAGCTCATAATGGCTTGACCTAGCTACGAGGCTAGGTAGAGGACAATTAGAGACTGTGCGGGGATGAGAGATGTTAGCGGGGTGTCACACGATAGCGAGAGGAGGAAGAGATAGATGAGACGGGAATGGAAATTAGATGGGGAGATGGTTGAGCAACCCGTGCACTCTATTTTTTATTTTTTTCATATATATCTTGGCCTACGTGCTATCGATGCATGGATGTATATGAGATATTTAGATTTTTGTATATTCTATCGGCTAGTGTGTCGAATATTTTGAGAGATTTGTAAATGAGGGACATGTATCATCCTTGTACCTATGCCCATATGTATGCACACACATTTTTTGAGAATTTATATATGTATGGATGATGGGTATATTTATGATATGATGTTCTACTTTTGGTAGTTGTGATTTCTATTGTTATTGTGTATGTCATGGAGTCAGGTCATAGGCATGGTTGAGCTAGGTATAGGTATGTGATGTTTTAGAATTTCCAAATGGTTGTTATTATGGAAATATGAAATAATAAATGAATGATTTGGTGATGTTGTTAAAAATGGTAGGTAGGTATATGTGTAAGTTAATTGATATTTGTTTATTTTTGAATTTCCAATTATTGATAGAAAATGGAAACTATGGTGGATTGTGAATAGGAAGAAATGGGGGAAATGGGTGAGGGAAAAGGGTGTCCAAGCTAACCTCCAAGGGACCCTTGCCCTCCGAGTGCTTTGCCTACATAGCCCCGAGAAAAAAGTGGCCTTAGCCCATGTAGTTCTCCCATAAGCTAGGGAAGAATGTGGTGAGGTAGAGGAATGGGTTGGTAGGTTTTAGGTATGATTGAGTGTAGGTCATAGGCATGATTGAGTCTTAGGTGAAAGGCACGGTTGAGAGATGTGAAAATTTAGATGTCAATGAGTCTACCATATCCAAGATGTCATGTATAGGATGATAAAAAAAATTAATGAGGAAGATGAATGGTAAGAGGTGGTAAATGGGTGGTAAATAGCCTTAATTAGCAAAAATTAAACAAACTACTTAAAGACCATCATGATAAGAATTAAACAAGGGTTAATCTATAACATTCATCAATATCGATGTAGGAAGCAAAACTTTGAAACTAATGAACATGTTAAACATCTAAAATCCTCTATTCTCTAACAATGCAAATAAATGAATGGACCTAAACACAATAGGCTCCATGGCTAAACATTCAAAAAAATGGTTGTGTTTTAGTGTTCCTAACAACAAAATAGGAATGAGGGCTTGTCAAAGTTTTTAGGGCTCTGAAATAGACCCTTTTGACACCTCCCATATGACCTAAGCACTTAGGAAAGAGGCTTAACTCTTCAAGATGATGAACTCTCAAGAAAACAAAAGGCAAGCTCTTAGTCTATTTTGCTATATGCTTTGCATTTGCTTTCTCAAAGAGTTTAGGTGTAGGTATAAAGGTAGAAGGAGGGCTCCTTATATAGCCTAATGGATAAAGGAAACACTTCATCCCTTTGCATGTGGGATAAAGGTAAAACATGATTAGGAATGGATAAGGTTGCTTTATAAAAGGTAACCTTACTTTAGAAGGGTTTAATTTATAATTAGCAAGTCATGGGAGTTGGGGGTGTTTTAATTAATCAAAGGTGATTAACTAATAGGTAGATGTAAGCTTATAGAAGCTAATTAGAGGAATATTAGTATGATTTAGGCTATTAGAAGGGGATTAAATCAATTAAATATTGATTTATTGGTTAAATGGAAGGGAAAGCTAATTAATTAATAATAATTAATTAGTCTAGATAGAAGGGGTGAATAATTAATGGAAGGTCGTTAATTAGGATGTTAGTTGGATAGGTGACTTAATCAATTAGCGTATTGTAATTAATTAATGACAATAAGAGGGAAGATGAGCACTTTTGACGATATGTCATCAATTTGCGAAAGAGATAATTAGCGCAATTTAAGTATTTAAATTGCTTGGGCGTAATTATGGGTGTCTACATTTGCCCCTCTTTGGGGTGGCGTAAGTGACGCCACTTCAAAGATAGTAGATGAAGAAATTTTGAAGGGATAGAAGAAAAATTAGTAGGAGGAGAGATGCCCCCTCGAGTGTCGATGGGGTGATGAAAGAAGATGATCGATGATCGAAAAAGGTGAGAGATAGATAGAAGAATGGGAAGGGGTAGGATGCCCCGGTGAAGATGGAAGATTAGGGGTGAGAGGAAAAGTGATGTAGAAGAAATATGGAGGAGGGGAGAGAAGAGCTTAGCCTCTAGCCACTGTGTATTGGAACAATTTTGATGTCATCATATTGCCATAGAGATCTACGTCATCGGTCCTTATGAAAAATATAAGCATACGACAAAGGTAGAATGACATGAAAAGCCATACTACGAACAATTTTCCATTGCTGAAAATACCAACTCCATGCAACATACAACAATGCAATGTAATATGAGAAGGAAACAAGCTCATTTAACAGGGAAAACAAGTACGAACACACATATCTAACCCAACAATAGTTAAGACAGTTGTACAAATGTTTTGTTATCAAGCTAAAGAGATCCACATGTTCATGATTGATGAAAAGGGTTAAAAATGATGCCTCGAGAAAGGATATATGCAAGGGGAAATGATAATGGACACGAGGTCCAAGTAAAAATCATTTGTGCACAACGAAACAACACCAGGAAACAAACGTGCCCCAGTATAGATGAAAGCAAGCAACTAGCTTTGTGAATGGTTGTGAATCTGGCGATCCACGAGTCATATTAATCGGGAAGATGTGAAACAAACCAGTAGGATATGGAGAAAATACCATGCGCAAGACACAAGTTTCAGCCGTAATAAGCAAGTTACCATTTTTGTAGGTTTTTTTACTTTTTAGGATTTTGTGAAAAAAATTCCTGTTTTTGAATTTTATGATATATATATATATATATTTTTTTTTTATTTTTCTAAAATGTGGTGGACAGTAGAAGAAAATAGAAGAAATAGAATGAAGGGCCTAGGTGCAACAAAAATTTGCCCTAGGTGAAGAAAGAAGAAACAAGTGACAAATAATGTCCTTGTTTAGTGGAAAAATTAATAAAATAATTATTTTTGAAAAATAATTATTTACGAGAGTGAATAAGAAGAAAAATCACCTAGGAGAAATAAAATTTCCCTAGGGAGAAGAAAGGGGTATTGGACAACAAAAAATGCCCCAATATGGTGAAAAATAAGAGAAAAATAATTATTTAATAAAAATAATTATTCCACGGTGAACAGAGGAGAAAATGGTGGTCGAAACGGGCCTCCAGGCCTTCACGGTGGTGAAAAACAAGTTAATATACCCCACAGGGGGTAAAATCATCACGACCAATTCATTTCTTACCGAGCACTATTGAGTTTTTACTGTGAGGCTCTGATAGCAATGAGGACAATGGTGATTGCATGGGACCGAGTGAGGTGAGCGAGATGTCCGAGGAGTACCAGCGGCATGCGGATGACGGGCCCCTTCATGAGTATCAAAAATTTTCTTGTCAATTTTGTCATTAATGCCTTAATTTTAGTAATTAGGGCTAGGAAGTCACGTCGGCATGCACGCGCATGCAGTGCGCAGTGTCGAGTGTGTCGAGTCGGGGCACGCAGTGTCTCTTTGGGGGCATGTGTCACAAACACACATGCACACACACATGCACAGGCACAACACACACACACCACGTGCACACACACACACACACATGTGCACACACACACACACACATCAAAAAGGGGGCACACACACAAAAATTAGGTGCACACACAAAAGGAAGGGCACACACATGGGGGGACATGTGCAGCAAGCGCAGCATAAAAATGATGGCACAAGCACCAAATATGTGGCGCACATGCCCAAAAGGGCACGTGGCACCCGAATGATGGCACAAAGTGCAAAAGACAATGCACAAAGACACATGCACATGCATGCCAAAAGGAGGTGCACATGCCCAAAAGGGCATGCAGGTGTCCCAGGCCGGTGGAGGATAGATAAAAAAATGCCAAAAAGATGACACTTAGAAGAAATTTTAGGATTTTTGGGTTAACCCTAAAATGATAGATAGATTTTTAGAAGAAATGTTAGTAACTGACGAGTGATTTGATATTTTGTAGAGATGTCTACTAGCATATTACAGATGCATGGGAGCATCACACCTAGATAGCTGAGGTAGAGGGGAGCATGCATCGGTGAGAGAGAGACGAGCTATGTCTATACTTCTCGAGGTAGTGGGGCTAGGCCCATGTCTCGGATGTCATCCATCACCTTGGACCATGGTTTCTTGTTGCACTAGCCGAGCGATGGCATAGCGAGAGCCAGTGCTTTTAGATTGCCTATGGGGAGATGATGACCATGACCTGGAGGACGTATGGTGGATCCTCCAAGTGTGGATCATAGGCACTTTGATTGAAGTATAGCTCTGATGTAGGGCTGATTAGAGCAGCATGCAATGATCTCTTTTGATATAGATGACATACCACATGCATGATGTATGACCATAGCCTTGCATGAGTGCATTTCTGACCCTACACTGCATCGGGGGCCTCTTTACATTATGTCTCTTATCAGTGGGTTTTTTCTCACTGATAAGATAGGGACATCATTCCCGAGAGGGTTATTACCATTGGTACATGGTATTTTCAGTGGCGAGTGATATTGTTGGGGACAGTGTATACTGGCCCACTTATACTTGGGATCTGCATTTGATTACCTACCACGGTCAGAAGACCATGGGGCCAGCTTCTTTATTACAGATTTGGTCATGGGACCATATTGCGATTGGATGCCCTGTGGGCACTTTGCGTGTCTGAGACCCAGAGGAGCCATCTTACATGGCATGGGTATCAGTAGGTGGTGATGCATGAGGCCACCTAGGCAGCCTATTCAGATATAGGTGAGAGTTTGATGAGCTTCTGAGATAGATATTATATGGTGACCTTACAGACATATCCAGTGGCCAGAGGATGCCACAGAGCTCAGTGTGTGCTCAGTAGAGCACTTTATCATCGGCAGTCATAGCTACATTATAGAGTTGTATCAGAGTTGATAGGTGCCAGCGGCAGCTTGGCATAGTATAGGGGGTCCCACAGCTAGATATTTGGTATGCCCACAGAGATTTAGAGAGGCATACTATGGGGCCTCACATACCGGTGGCCTGAGCTAGGGTGATATTTTCACAGGTGGTCCCATAGGCATGGGACCCAGCACGACAGTCGGGACCCAGGGATGATAACAGATTATGTGGCTGGTATGCCACTATGTTACCTCGGCATCTCACTATCCCAGAGGAGGCCTAGGCAGTAGGCATTCATCCACCCATAGAGATTTGGCATGGTTTGGAGCGAGAGAGAGAGAGCAGTGGGTCCTGATCCAGAGGATCCATTTGATGGCCTTCCACATGATGAGCAGGGTGCCCCACAAGCACAAGGACCGAGGCCACAGGCCTATATAGATATACCACCAGCAAATTCCCAGAGTCAGGGTCCTTGAGTAGGGCCAGTCATCGAGAGCACCTCAGGGACCAGTCTCAGTGGCATAGCTAGTACATGGCATAACAAGCCACATTACATAGCAATTACAAGTAGGCTTTAGCCAGAGAGAGACATGGTAGAGTAGAGAGAGATGAGGCCCGAGGCTGGTGTGTGACCATGATAACCAGTGAGCATGATCAGGCTCGGACCCAGATTGTGACATTATTATCAGAGTGAGATCAGGCTCGGGCCCAGGCTGGCCCAGGAGGTGATAGTGTTGTGCTCTTCTAGTAGATTTGACAGATGGCCTGCTCAGATGGCCCAGGTTACAGGTTTACACCAGCAGACATAGGCTCAGCTATAGCCTATGATATTAGAGTGAGACAGGCTCAGGGAAGAGAGCAGTGTAGTGGGCGAGCCAAGCTGGCTGAGCCCACGAATAGAGATAGCATCCTACTTGATGCACGGAGGTACCACGTGTGACTGCCCCGAGACACATAGAGATTTGGCTATAACAGAGGGCAGGGCCTCATACTATAGATCTTTATATTTTGAGGCAGTGCCTCCTGAGTGACGGGCACCATCTTATAGTCAGCAGTCCAGTAGAGGGACTAGATCGGAGAGGCCTCAGGCCTCAGTGGAGCAGCCATGACCAGAGAGAGCTGGTGATGCTCATGCCATGCGACCTCCATGAGATAGGCCAGCCACACCTTCAGAGGGCTTGAGTCAGCCCTGATATTTTGTATATCCACGTACGCCTCTTTATGAAGGCTATGAGTAGATTGTGCTCCATGTATATTCATTTTGTATTTATACATTTTTGACACATGCCTCTGATGAAGGATTTTATTCTTATTATAGATGTATCACCTTTGTATGCCTCAGATGAAGGCATTTTTGATATAGAGTAGTTTTGATACATGCCTCTGATGAAGGATTTTATTCCTTTGCTACATGTACCATTCTTTTGTATGCCTCAGATGAAGGCTTTTATGATGTACTGCCGTGATGTATATCCATTTTTGATACAGATATACCACACATGTATGATTTGGACATTTGTGACATGACATATGTGTATATGAGATGGACATTTGTTTATTATTTCTCATGGATAGATAGATGTGTTTATGATGCTTTGATTTGATTTGACATGTATATGTATCGATGATCTTGTTGATGTATCACATGTGTTTTGATTTCTAGATGATGTGATCTTGTAGAATATATCAAATGTGTTTTGTTTATGATGATGTGCCATACTTAGTGGATGGGATGATATGATGATAAGGGTGCGGGGGGATAGATTTTGATATTTGCGATCCCTCTTGCCCCCATTTGATGATACGATATGTGATGATTAGCTTAGCATTCATGTATGATGTATACTTAGCTTTTTCTTGATATATGATGTATAGATGATGTTAGATGTGATGATATGATGGTAATGTGATGTTGTGATAACAAAACAATGCACATGCAATAAACACAATCAAATGCTAACAAAGAACACAATGAATTAACATAATAATGCACCATGATTCACTAGCATGCAAAAACACCTCAATATGCACAAGCAAGAATAAATCTAATCTAAGCAAGAAAAGATGAATCCTAACAAAGTATGCCCAAGCAACAAACAACACAAAAGCAAAAACATGAAACAACTATACAAGCAACAAAGCAAAGCAAGAAACAAGACAATGCAAGTAAATGTTTTTGTAAATTTGTTTTTGTAAGTTTTTTTTGCAAACAATTTTCTATTGTTTTGGTTTTTGTGAAACAATTTTCTATTGTTTAGGTTTTTGAAACAATTTTCTATTGTTTTTGTTTTTTTTTTGTTTTTCTATTGTTTTTCTTTTTTTTTTTTTGAAAACAATTTTCTATTGTTTTTGTGTTTTTTTTTTTCTAATGGTTTTCCAAAGTTATGTATAGGTAACCAAGAAAGCGTGGATGCCCCCAGCGTTAGATGGGGAATATACAAGGGCAGAGGCCACGCGCTTATGAACAAGAAGGTGAAGTCATTGAATTTCCCCCAGTAAGATGGGGAATAGCGAAAGACCATGCCCCTCACAGATGAATAAAAGAAGACAAAGCCGGATCAAGGCTTGACAGGATTGGGCTCACAGGGAATCTCAAAGGTAGAACTAGGGCTAGGCCAAGTAAAAGTACCCTCCAGATGCAAGATGCTTGTGAACAACGAATCCTCCCAGGTGCCGAAACTAGTTTTCACCCAAGGACCTATCCAAAGTGCCACAATTGTGTGGTTTTCACTTGTGGATGACCTGTTTTCTCTTTTTTTTTTTTTTTTTTTTTTTTATTTTTGATCATTTTACCATGTTTTTGAGTTTTTTTTTTTGACTTTTTGCGCCATGTTTAAGCATAGAACCGCTTAAGATGCATGGCATTCATGGGCTCACGGAGCTCATCACCATTGGGGTGAGCAAGTTTTTATGCCCCTATGCCATATTGGCCACAATAACGTAGGGTCCCAACCAATGTGGTTTGAACTTTCCTTTCTTTTCTCATTCCACTCTTGTGTTGAATTGATTCTCCTTCATGACTAAATCACCAACCTCAAACTGATGAGGTATGATTCTCTTGTTGTAGTTTACGAGACTCTGTTCTGATACACTTTAAGGTGATTAAGAGCATGAATGCACTTCTCATCTAGGAGCTCTAATTCAGCTAGTCTTGCTACCCGGTAATCCTCATCTTTATCCAAATAGTCCCTAAGAGAGATTCTCAGGGAAGGAAGTTCAATTTCTAATGGGATGATGGATTATATCCCAAATACTAGAGAATATGGTGTCACACCCATAGGAGTGTGAATGGAGGTTCTGTAAGCCCAAAGAGCTGGGTGGATTTGCAAGTGCCAATTACGACCTATTTTACTAACCATCTTCTCCATTATTCTCACCAAAGTCTTGTTTGTGGCTTTGGCCTGTCCATTACCTTGGGGGTAATATGGTGTAGACCATTTTAACCTAATTTGGAACCATTGACAAAGACCTTTTACATATTTTTTTCTTAATGACTTCCCATTATCCATAACAATGGCTGCAGGGAATGCCATATCGACAAATGATATGATTCATGATAAATTTGGAAATTTGAGCTCTATTACATAGGTTAAAGGGACAACCTCCACCCACTTTGTAAAGTATTTTATAGCCATGTGATGATGTGGGTATGACCATCAGATGAGGTAGGGTAAGTTTCCCTATCAAGTCAAGTCCCCATTTAGAGAATGGCCATGGGGTAGTGATAGGTTGCAATGGTTGCGATGGAGCATGGATGAAGTTTCCATACTTCTGGAAAAGTACACACTTCTGACATAATTGCAACAATCGGTTTCCATGGTAGGCCAATAGTAGCCTACTCTTAACAATTTCTTGGCCAAAACCATTCCATTTGTATGTGCTCCACACACCCCTTCATGTACTTCTTTGATCACTTGGATCGACTCCATCATATCAAGACAACGTAATAGATTCCCATCGTAGCCACGATGATGATAAAGTGTACCTCCTAAAAGGGTGTAATGGGCTATTTGGTGAATCAAGATTTGTTTTTTGGAATGGGAGATATCGGGAGGGAACGTGTTGTCCTTGAGATAGGTAAAATGGGCTCATACCATGGGGAATTAGGACCAACAACATCACAAGCCAGACAAGATTTTGGCATGTCATACATACGGGTGGCAAAATTTTCTACAAAGAATGACATGTCATTATTCCTTGGCGGAATACGAAGCATAGAACCCACTGTCACCATAGCATCTGCCGATCTTGTTCTGTGCTCTTGGAATTTTTCAAATGGTAATGCACACAAAGTACTCCTTTAGAGTTTCTACTAACTTTTTGTAAGGTATGAGCTTGTCATCCTTAACCTTGTATTCATCATTAACTTATTTGATAATTAACTGAGAATCACCCACAACCTTGACATGATGAATGTTCCACTTGATAGCTAGCTTCATCCCTGTGATAAGTGCCTCATACTCTGATATTGTTTGTGCAAGGAAAGCCCAGGTGAAAATCCTGTGGTATAGGGTCACCAGAAGGAGTAATAAGGACTACCCTGCACCTGAACCATGAAAAGTAAAGGACCCATCAAAATGTACCTGCCACATGATAAATTCTTCAATGTAGAGCAAGGAGGCATCTGGCAGATCTAGATTCAAAGGTTTAGTGCCTTGCAAAGGTGCTTTTGCTAGCTGGTCAGTGAGTACTTGTCCTTTAACCGACTTTATGATGCACAAATTCTATGTCAAACTCACTTAGTAGAATGATCCAATTAGCCATTCTACCTGTGAGGGCTGGTTTAGATAACAAGTACTTGAGTGGGTCAACTTTGGATATTAGCTTGGTTTTGGTATTCAATAGATAATGGTGAAGTTTTTGAAAAGTAAAAACAACAGCCAAGCAAGATTTTTCAATTTGAGGATAGTTGAGCTCATAGGCGATGAGAGTGTGACTGAGATAATACACCACTTTTTCCTTATGACCAAGGTCATATTGGGTGAGCAACACACCAATAGAAAATTACGTAGTAGAGATATAGAGCAAGAGTGGTTCTCCAAGGGAGTTGGAGGCATGAGGATAGGTGGATTAGCCAAGTATTGTTTAAGCAAAGCAAAGGCTTGTTGTTGCTCTCTGGTCCCCAGATGAAGGTGACATCCTTTTTAAGCAAGTGGGTGAATGAGTGGCACTTATCTGTAAGCTTGGGAGATGAAGCGGTGAATGGCCTAGATTTTCCCCTATAAGCTACGTAGTTGCTTAATATTCTTAGGTGGAGGCATTTCAGTAATAGCAGACACTTTAGCAGGGTCTACCTCAATTCCTCATCTTGATACAATGAAGCCCAATAGTTTTCCTGATAGCACACCAAATACACACTTCTTTGGATTCAACCTGACCTTGTACTCTCGTAGGCACTCAAAGATACACCATAAAATGACAGGGTGATCTTCTCTTGTCTTAGACTTTCCGAGGATGTCATCCACATAGTCCTCCATGATATCATGAATCATATCATGAAAAATTACACTGTCATTTCCCGATAAGTAGCTCCTACATTTTTGAGACCAAATGGCATCACCTGATAATAGAAGGTACCCCAAGGAGTCGTGAAAGCCATTTTGTGCTGATCTTCTTCAGCTATCTTGATTTGGTTGTATCCTAAAAATCCATCCATGAGAGATAGCATCTCATATCTTGTTGTTGAATCCACAATCATGTCAATATTTGGTAGTGGAAAATCATCTTTAGGGAAAGCCTTATTAATGTCTCTAAAATCCATGCAAATTCTAATACCAACAAGATTTTTCTGGATAGGGATGATGTTGGATATCCATTCAGAATAATCAATAGGCGGATGAATCCTGCCATGCAAGCAATCTTTCCAATTCTTCTTTAACTAGTAAGGCTACCCTTGGGTGCATCTTTCTGAGCTTTTATTTGATAGGCTTAGCATCTGCATGCACAACTAGGTTGTGCATGACCAAAGTTGGATCTAAGCTTGGCATGTCTTTGTAAGACCATGCGAACACATCTATAAACTCTCATAGCATCATAGTGAATGTCTTTTGTTCTCTAGCTAGAGTGATGCTCCCAATTTTACTATCTTGGGGTCTTCTTATACCAATATTCACATCAATGGTTTCCTCGACTAGTAATTTGGACAAGTCCTCCATACGTAGGATCGGGAGGAAGGTTGAGATCTTCATCCAAGGATGTCTCCATGAGATTTTCATCCTTGGCATGGTCACTTTGTTTGTCCTTTGATTTTTTTACTTGTTTGTCAGCTAGTGCCTCAAAGAGGTTTTCACTGTGTGACTTGGACTTTGATTTTTTCCGAGGCTTTACGTTGGAACTTTTTCCCTCACTTTTCTTTAAGTTTTGTTGACCATGAAGCTCAACCTCCTCACCAAAGTAGGCACAGGTATCCAAGTCAATAAAGAAACCCTTCTTGTGGTCTCCAATGGGAATTGTATCCCGAATGCCCATGAACTCTGTGATAGCTTCATCATTCTCGAATAAATCTAGCGACATGTGACGTTGTTGGTCCCATTCAACAAGGGAAGGGTAAACAAGGTCAAGGGTTGGTTCCATAGGGGTTATGGTTAGGACAACATTGTTCATGAATAGGTTTGTGGAGGCAAGATCCTCATATTGGCTACAATGGGAATCCATATCATTGTCTAGATAGTCAGAGCTATCCTCACATTCAAAACAAGTAGCATCTTGATCATTGGGGTGTGCTCCATAAGGGTGAATCCCAATGCCGTATCTTTCTGTTTTGAAATGTGGAAGAGGCACTTGGTTCTCTCTGTCCTTGTTCATTTCTTCCACATCCTAGGCCTTTGTAGCCCATGGAGTACATCATTTTACTAGATTTCTTGTATTCGGGGTTTGATAACAGGTTTGATAAATGGTTGAGTATCCTCTGGGACCCAAGTTGTAGGTGGATCTAACAATTTTTCCTCAGCCAACAAGCCTCTAGGTAAGAATGACCCAATAGTGTGTTCATTTCTAGGTCTTTTGAAGTGATAGTTGGGTCGACCTCTAGTCTTGGGTGACAATGAGAGGTCTAAAACCAAGAGGGCTTGTTGTACATTATATTCTCCATAACCATATTCAAGGATTTTCATCTCCCATGAATCAAAAGGAGATGTTGATGTAGATGCACCATGGGCACAAGAACTGAGAGAATCCGAATCTATCCAGGATTCCATGGCCTCAGATTGGAGAGGGACAACTATATCGGTGGAGGGACATGCATATGTGCCCTTTCGTGCAAAGCTATTGAGAGCTCTATAGTGAGCGAAGGGCTCTAAATCTCCTTGTATTGTAATGGTGTGTCCCTCATGCTTCATTTAATGCAATGATGAAATGTCGATGGCACGGCCTGCATGGCATGAATCCATGGTCGGCCTAGAAGCATATTATATGGAAGTTCCAAGTCCAGGACATGAAACTTTGTTTGATGGCAAAGTGGGACCCACCTCCATGGGCAACGTGATTGTGCCGTTGACTCCCTTTCCGTGTTGTCATATGTGGTGATAGTGATGATATTGGACTCAAGATCTACCTCAGTATGTCCTAACTGTTTAACCAACTTGAGTGTGTAAATGTTCAACCCTGATCCATTATCCACAAGCACTCATTTGATCTTCCTGTGGGTAACAACTACCTCAATATATAAAGGAAGATTATGTGTTGGATTCTCAGTAGGGATCTCCCTATGGTTGAAGGCAATATGTTCATTTGGTATGATGTTTGCCACTGTGGCTTGAAGATGTGTAGGATCGACCTCTAATGGCACTCCCGACCCCTGAAGAGTTTGGTATAGAATGTCTTTGTGTACATTGGATATCTTAAGAAGATCTAAGATCAAAATCTTAGCAGATGTCTTCTCAAGTTGCTCTAAGAGGTTATATTTACCAGTTTGTGGGGTTGATGGAGAAGGTTCCGGAATCACGAGGTGGGCACACCTTGTTACCATGGCATAATCCTTTCCCTTGATTTGGATGGTGTTGACATGGTCAGTAGGAGAGCGAATACATCCAATAAGTGAATCATAATGATTGTTGTCTTTTTTGGTGTACAAGTAATTCACTGCTTTATAACCTTGGGATGACTCTCCCCGATCCGGCTTTGACTTTTCTGATTTATCATGATTGGGGAATGGCTCTTTATATATCCCCATTTTCTCGTTAGGTGTCTACGTTTTTCCTGGGTTGTCCACCTCTATCTCCCCATTGTCAATGAGGTCTTGGATATAATGATGGAGTCACAGACATTTTTCTATCTTATGCCCCTTGACATGATGCATTTCACAATATTCATGCTCCTTGTACCATGAAGGTTTTGGAGCATTGTCATCAAATGGTTGTGTCATAGGATATGTCATCATGTGGGCCACATCCAATTGTTTTAGTATAACCGACAAAGGTTCATTAAGAGAGGTGAACGTTCTTCACTTTGGTGGTGGTTGAATTGGTCCTTTGGTCAGTTTAAAAGGTTGACCGGTTTGGACCATTTGTACACATTTGGAATCAGTGATCCCATCTCCCACCACATTTTTGTTTTTGTTAAAAACCTTTGGCTTCTCCATGGGTTTAACATTTTGATTATCTCTAGATTGGGACTTGAGAGTTCCTTTTGCAATGAGATATTTCTCTATTTGAACCCCTTTTTGATGACCTCCTCAAAAGTGCAAACACAATGCATTTGGAGGTGGAAAGCTATGTCCGGGTTTAGGTTGGGAACAAAAATACTAACCAGCTATTTTTCAGGGAAAGCGCAAGGGAAGCGGCTAGCTATCCCTCTCCACCATTGGAGGAAGCTGGAAAAAGTCTCATTAGGGCATTGTTTGGCACCACATAAATCTGCCATGGTGACATCACTCTCTATGTTGTATGAGAAGTGATGCACAAAACCTTTCGCAATTTCTAGCCAAGTGAAAATTGATCCCCGAGGTAAACGTGTAAACCACTCCAAGGCTTGACCTCCTAGACTCTTGGGAAAAAGTCTTATGAGATAATTGTCACTATAAGACACCTCTTGACATGCCATATAGAAATATTTGACATGATCCCATGGATCTCCCTTCCCTTTATATTTGTCAAATTTTGGCATATCAAATTTCTTAGGAAAGGGTTGAAGGGTCATAGTCTTGTCAAAAGGATAGGGGCATAATTCTTCATATTGATACTTTCTAATGCTCCCTATATTGCTCTCTCTTGAGGCTTGTGAGTGTTGCTTTCATAGATTGTACCTCTTGTGTGAGAAATTGTTCTCTAGTGGGAGAAGTGGGGAGATATACTCGATGATACCCCATATCATCTTCTTCTTGGTTTTCTCTATGGAGTTCATTGATCTTAACCTTAGGCCTTGACTTTTGAACATTTTTTGCTTGCTTCCTTTTGTACATGGGAGGTTAGCAAAGCTAATTGTTGGCTTAGGTTACTAATCTGTTGTTGAATTGTGGTTTCTTCTTCTAAAGGTTCCTCCTCTTCCTCGTTTTGTGGAGGTTCTTCACCATTCTCATGTCCCATGTCGTGTTTTTACGTGGCACTTTGATAAAGGGTATTCTATGTCCCACTATCTTATTATTTCCTACGTTGGAGGTAGAAGCATGTCCATGCATCAAAATATCCTCCATATTGATAAGGGGTCATTCTTCCTCATTAGCGTTATTCACAGGTGGGATTGTTTCATTTTTAGTGGGCAATTTGGCCCCTAATTCTATGACCCATGCTAGCACTCTATCCTTATTTCTGAAAAGAAACTCATCTAATAAAGTGGGGTCAAAGTCAAATTCTGTGTGTGGAGATTCTAATTTCATTACCACTATGATCGACCATATCTTCTATCTCTTTTTCCACAAAAAACAGAGGCCCTAGATCATGTCCAATAAAGGGGTTTGACCCTTGTCTGTTAGAGGCTTCCCAAGCTTGCACTTGTTGTTCCTCGTATGTTTGTTTCTTGAGTCCTAATCATGTTTTAGGAGCCATGATTTTGTGATAGTTTCACTAGGGTAAGTTGTAAATGTGTTCAAAACTTTGTGACCACACCTAAGTGAAATGCAAGATAAATTGTCAAGAATATGAATGAATAACAATGTGAGAATACCAATGTGATAGAGTGATAAATCACCAGTGACACAAATGTTTGGTATCTAAACCTATCAAATGAAGTACCTCCTAGACTACGTCTCAAAAAAGTAGTTTAGTGTCGCAAGATAATTAACAAGATGTTCTCACTTATGCCAAGTTCAAGAGAATGAACAAAAGATGTAAGTAAATACAAAAAGTTAATGTGACCTCCTAACAAGATATACTAAAAGTGAGTTCAAATTTGATTAAGACCTATATCCCAAAAAGTGCCAATTACAATTCATGAGTGACACAACAATATCACCAAGATATGTTAACCAAACTTTGTGAGAAAGTAAGGTATTGATATCAAGATGCTATTGATATAACACACACAAGTGGTAACACCTAGCACTCTTCAAAATCAAGGTAATAATAGAATCAAACTAAAAGCTCTCAAAGTATAGCTAGGAATAGTTAAAATGTGTGTAGCGTAACCTTACAATATAGATATTTATGTCGAGTTTACAAGAAACAAGACGTAAATATCAAAATTGTAGTGATACGATACAAACAAGGTAACCCTTCTAAGGAAGTTCAAGATGATGAACCATGCCTAACTACAATGATGATCTTGACATGGGTATCAAGATCACAATGGCCACCAATGATATGAATACGTCTCCACACACTTTAGATGTTTAACTTACCCAGCCACAAACATGGATGGGCGTAAATGGACAAAAAAGTGGCAGAAACAATCGATTGGTAACACAGAGGTAGTCACCCTTCTTCTGATCAACAAAGTGTCAAAAGAATGTGAAGGAAGCAAAATCAAAATGGGATGAAAAATGTTGGCTTCACTTTGGCAGAGTTTCACCTCACCCTAAGGCAAGTAAAAACTAAGCGAAAGTAACGCGTCACACGTTTCGCAATGAAAAGATGGTTCATAACTCAACACTATTTTAGAATGGTCAAAGTGGGCTCCTGGCCAAAGTATATTTTCCTAGGTGGTTCTCTCATCCTAGGTGTTACAAAAATTATCCACGAGTGGGATGATTTACCCAAATAGTCCCAACTATCTTGGGAGTATCTCAACTTTTCCCCCTTCAAGCACAGTGGGTAGTAAATGCATCCATCGTGTACTTAAAAGGGTCACATAGGGACAACTTGTAACTCTATCTCACAAAGGAATCACTAGTCAGATAGGTAGTGTGGAGCACTTCCCATTTTCATCCACAAGGTTCCCTCTTGTGTGGACTACTTTGGGGTTCCTGGAACCACCCCCATTGTTGTAGCTTAAGGCGTTATGCCAAAGGGGTTATGTTCCAGTTGAGTGGAGAGGGACGTACCCTTTTCCAAACCTACAATATAGTGTTTTGAATATGTTGTTCATTTTATCTTGTTTAATTAGGTGTGGTTTTCTCGAAACACCTTTTGGCAACCTATATAACAACTGTATTAGTAGTTTTTGACTTTGTTTTGATTCCTCCGTTCTTTGACAAGCGATGGCATTTTGGTCCTGTATGATGATTTTTAGTAGTTTTCCATCAAAAGAGAAAACACCATTTCTGATTCTCTAGATCATCCAAGGATGCAAGAGAAGAGCATACGTGATGTTTCCAAAATCCAAAAAGATATCAAATGGAAAAACACTTTAATTCAAATACACCAAGTTAACCAATTCCAATTCAAATATTCCTAACAACCTCAAAGCATCAAAAGGACTTAAGAATCATTTCTGATTCCCAAGATCACCCCAAGGGATGTGAGGGAAGAGCATACGTGATCTTATTCCTATAAGTAAACATGCAAAGCTTATCTAATCAAGTAAAAACATGTAAAAAACTGCTAAAAAACAAGTATGTGATTAGATAAAACCTGCAAGAATGTTAGCACCTCAACACATTAATTTCAAGAAAACAAAAGGACACCTGTGCCCCTATTTTGGCATCTACATGCGGGTTAGGGTGTATACGCCACTCTGTGTTTTTCTGATTTACAGTGCACTGCTGCCACCCAGAGAGCATGTGCGCCACCAAAAAGACATGTGCGCTACTCTGTGTGATTTTGGCTTACCATGTACCTGCGCCACCACCCGAGAGGCATGTGTGCCACAAAAAGAATGTATGTGCCACCTTTGATAAAAATAGGTGAAATTCGAGACATAAATGCTTGCTTTTACCTACCAAAAAGCATGTGCCACCAAAAAAACGTGTGTGCCACCACTTTTGTAAAATAGTCCCAGATTACGACATGAATGCTACGCCACCAAAATGTGTCGCCCACTAAAACAACATGTGTGCGCTTGGGTTAGGGTGTATGCACCGATCTGACAGGTTTTGATTTGTAGTGAAGGTATAGTATGAAATGACGTCTTTGTGCCCCGGGTTAGTGCATCTGCATCATGCTTGGTTAGGGTATGTGTGCACGGGGTTTAGTGCGTATGCGCCAGGATCGATAAATAGAGAACCAGGTTTTGACAATGTGCTGCTGCCACCACCAGAGGTGCTGCTGCACCACAAAAAATGTGCTGCGCTCCTAAAAATGTGCCTGTGCCACCCACACCTGTAACCAAAATATGGAAAAAAACACAAGAAAGCTCACAATATCTCAAATTTTGACAAGTTAGTTTAAAAATGGCAACAACCCATTAAAATGATGGCTATGAACAAGAACTTACACATATAAAATTAGTAAAAATTCCAAGAAAATGGACATTAATTACTAAATGTGCATATCAAAAGTTAGCCAAAACAATGAAATTTAAACTAAAATGCCAAGGGACTAGGTCCCCCTGGGGGTGCCAAATGTGTGCATGTGTTGTTTTTAAACTAATGCTAATATGAGAGTAAAGACTAACACCTAAATAGCCTTAATTAGCAAAAATTAAACAAACTACTTAGCACCATCATGATAAGAATTAAACAAGGGTTAGATGCTAACATTCATCAATATACAAAACTTTGAAACTAACAATGTTAAAACATCTAAAATCCTCTATTCTCTAACAACAAATAAATGAAATGGACCTAGTAGGCTCCATGGCTATCAAAAATGGTTGTCTTTGGTGTTCCAAGAACCTAGGAATGAGGGCTTGTCAAAGTTGGGCTACAAGACCCTTTTGACACCTCCCATATGACCTAAGCACTTAGGAAAGAGGCTTAACTCTTCAAGATGATGAACTCTCAAGAAAACAAAAGGCAAGCTCTTAGTCTATTTTGCTATATGCTTTGCATTTGCTTTCTCAAAGAGTTTAGGTGTAGGTATAAAGGTAGAAGGAGGGCTCCTTATATAGCCCAATGGATAAAGGAAACACTTCATCCCTTTGCATGTGGGATAAAGGTAAAACATGATTAGGAATGGATAAGGTTGCTTTATAAAAGGTAACCTTACTTTAGAAGGGTTTAATTTATAATTAGCAAGTCATGGGAGTTGGGGGTGTTTTAATTAATCAAAGGTGATTAACTAATAGGTAGATGTAAGCTTATAGAAGCTAATTAGAGGAATATTAGTACGATTTAGGCTATTAGAAGGGGATTAAATCAATTAAATATTGATTTATTGGTTAAATGGAAGGAAAGCTAATTAATTAATAATAATTAATTAGTCTAGATAGAAGGGGTGAATAATTAATGAAGGTCGTTAATTAGGTTGTTAGTTGGATAGGTGACTTAATTCAATTAGTGTATTGTATTTGCACCAGAGAAATATGAAAAGAGGTGGTTTCGAGTGATGAATGACCATGGGATTCCATATTTAAAAATATGAAAGTATAGGGTTACCTTCAAGTGAAGACAAGTGATAAGCACCTTATCTATAGGCATGCGAATGGTAAAAATACGATATAGGGTCCAAAGCCACCTTATCTAGGCATGAAATATAGTCCAAGCCAATTAGGTGAAAAGTTGAGCCGTTTAATTTTCTCTTCTTTAGTTACATGTTGATCTTCCTTCAAGATGAGGTTTCGATATGAAAGGTACGTTCATGGACACATTTTTAGGAACGATTGATACATTTTTAGTAGATTTGGAGATGGTCGAGAGAATTAAGATGACATTCATCTAATAACTCAAGTTACACCAAATGATCCTAACAAAAGTCATCGTCGTTGAGCATGTCTTATAGAGAGATGTGGAGAGATGGACTTTGGACTTCCACCCTTCATGTGCAAGACATCTAGTTTGATCATATCCATGTGGCACCTTCAATTTTGAATCAAAAAAATTTCATTCTTAGAGCACTTCATTTTCAAATTTATATAACTGATGACATGACAACATTCATATATCTTTCTTAAAAAGAGGTTGCGTGATCACATCTGGTTGAGAGTTATCAATAACTCCCCTTTCCATGGGGATCTTCACATACATGTACCTTATCATGTTAACACGATTTCTGACTTGATCATAGAGACCATGAGAATTCCATGAAACTACTTGAAGAATCCATCATAGACTGATATGAGATTATGATTGGAAATATCACACCGCATAATAATTTTTCTTGAATTGCATAAGATTTAAATAACTCACAACATATTATTCTTACTCCTTTAGCATTCAACATTGACACTTACTCCATGAACCACTCCCCTTGGAAGTTATTGCAACTTTTAGATAAGGACAACACTAGTACCAATAATTGATTCAAGTCCAACTTGTTCTTGACAGATTAACATACCTTGACCGAAAAGGATATTTCTATCATGACTCAAAGCTTGAGAACACTTTGAAGGACATGGACACACATACGTTTAGCTCATTTTTACACATGATACTTGCTTGTAATCTCCTTTAAGCATGGAATGTTTTCAAGAATTAACTGACCTATTATAAACTAAGATCACCCATAATGACACAATTTATGGGCTGATTGGGACCAACTTGTATAAGGACATTATATAAAGATCCTAGAAAATTTCTAAAAGTTTAATACCCTCTTACAAACCTATCTTACATGAATACAACCTAAGAAGGATGACTTAGCCATGAATCAATCTTGAAAACATAGAGAAAGATAACATAGGCCTTGAAACCTATTGACCACACTCTCTTTGCATGAATACTCAAGAAGAACATTCAAGAAATTCAATAACACTAGTACTTCAATAGGAGGCTAAATAAACATTCCTTGAATTTGACATACCTTTGCAATATGATGAAGACTCCAATCAACATACTTCATCATAATGTAGATATGTAGGAACTCATTAATCCCATACTTCATTTTCCAAATTTTTAAGTTTAAAATCCTTTGCTATCACACACTTTGTAAAGTTAACTTCTAGACAAGGTTCTTGACTATGTTCATCATAATGTAAAGGTATGTCATTGTGAGTGATCTTATTTTACAATAGGTATGGTTAATTCTTAAAAAAATGTCCATGCTTAAAGGAGTGTAAAAGTTAGTATCATGTGTAAAAACAAGATAAACATATTTGTGTCAATGTCCTTCACAGTGTTCTCAAGCTTTGAGTCATGATATAAATATCCTTTTCAGTCAAGGTATGTTAATTTATCATCAACAAGTTATACTTGAATCAATTATTGGTCCTAGTGTTGTCCTTGTCTAAAAGTTGCAAGAACTTCCAACGGGAGTGGTTCATGGAGTAAATGTCAATGTTGAATACTAAAGGAGTAAGAATAAGGTGTTGTAAGTTCTTTGAATCCTAGGAAAGTCAAGAAAAATTATTATGAGGTGTGATATTTCCAATCATAATCTCATATCGGTTTATGATGGATTACTCAAGTAGTTTCATGGAATTCTTAGGGTTTTTTAGGCTATGATGAAGTCAAAAATTGTGTTAATATTATAAGGTACATGTATGTGAAGATATTTTGTGTGCAAGGGGAGTTATTGATAACCCTCACCCAAATGTGATACTCAGCCTCTTCTTAAGAAAGAGATATCAAGGTTTTGATGTCATCGAGTTATAGAAATTTGAAAATGAAGTGCACTAAGAATGAAAATGTTTTAATTCAAAATTGAAGGTTCCACATGGATATGATCAAACTCGGTGCAATGGGACCCTATACCTGTACCATGAGACCCTATCGTTGACCTTGTGATGGTGCTTGTGTTTGTACCTGAGCTACAACCTAGGCCTGTAAGGCCATAATCTACACTTGAGCAGTGGCCAACTTTCCCTATAACCTATCTACTTGTGTTTATAGGGTGGTTACTTGCCCCCGTATCCATCCTCTCCCTCTGCAGTACATGTCCTTTTGTTGCAATCTAGTCCTAAAGGGCCACCACCTATGCCAATAACATGGCCATCTCTACCCGTGACTCGCCTAACTCCCCCTTTAAACCTGTAATCTAGCCCTATAAGATGACTACTTGTCCATGGAGTGTATCCCTATGAACTATGAGGGTCACCACATCTAACTGACCTAGCATGGGTGGTGTTTCTCATATCTAGGCTACCCACCACCATCTATATGCATATTTACAGCTCATTGAATCCCATCTATGAATGAGTGAGATGATGTAGAGTATCAAGCTCTTCAACTGGTACATTGTCACAATCTATACTTCGCATAAGTTTAGTTGTCATTACCCATGACCCGATTTTACCCCGACCTCCTACCTATTACCCAAGTTAACCGTCACCCTTTACCTTAATACTCAAACCTTTCCTCACATATCTTCACCACCTACCCATATATCAAACCACTCACCAATTATGTATTATACCTCATTCATGCTTGGTTTAAGGGGGATTACCTTCACCCACACATGGGGCAATCACTTCCTATTTTTGTTAGCATCTCTTACCAATACAAGCCATGTGACAAAAATAGGGCAAAATATAGACACAAAAATTGGGTCACACTCCCTTTGGTCCCCTTTTGAATAACTAACTTACATATATTCACTTAATCATGGCCCCTTTCATCCCACCATAATATTAATTTAATTATTTGTAATTAAATTAATACCCATCCTCACCCCATTTATTAATTTAATTACTTTAATTAAATGGATGCACACCTCACCTAGACACCTCACCATAGACCTATTTATATCATGTTTTCATAACTAACTATGACTTATCCCTACCTAACTTAATGAGCCAAGACTTAGTATAACCCTAAAAGCACATGCCTATTCTTCCTATAACCATATTCCCACTTATCTAAGTGAAAAATTCCACATATACCCAACACCAACGAGCAAAATCTAGGAAATAGATAGCCAATATTTTCTATTTTAGGCAACCTAGTATATTCTACCTTAACCGACGCTGATCAACCTGAAATCGATGCCAGTCATCCTAAACTATCGTCGGTTACCATATAGCTAGTTTGGTAACCTTGTTTGAGAGGTTGGCCACATTCTCAAGTTTTGGAAAAAAATATATCTGCATGTAAGTAAGAACTAGAGACCTTTTGCACATCCAGAAATCCATAGCCATCACCAAGACTGATATGAAGTTATTTGCATTCATGGTAGCATTCTGGGAAGCACTATTGTGGAATTAAGCACCATTCCATAGATCAAACATCACCATCATCCAACCATAAAATATGTAAACACTAGTAAGTGTATCTCTAACTCTGCCATTTCATCCTTATTCAGATTATAAAGTTTCTTCATCTCTATTTCCTAAAGATCTATTTCTATTGTTCAATTCACCCTTCTTATCTTCCCGTGAATCCAATAATTCCGCCACCCACAACCATTAAATCATCTATACCGACTCCTGCATATTTATGATTTTTTCCAACACCTACACATACCTAATCATTCCCTTTACCATCTTTGTTCAACCATTGACAAATTTCATAAACCAAGATTATTTCAATTTTTATCAACCCGCCTATACCGATGCCACCCTAACCATGACCATCGTCATTTCCCTCTAAATCGTCATTGGTCAAACCTAACTGACATCGGTCACTGTATATGACTATCCTGCTAATAACAAAACCTAGGAACCTTCATCCAAGTGACCCAAGTGACCTAAAATCGACCCTGACCTACTCTAGCATTGTGACCAATTACCCTACTTCCAAATCTCATTATAGCTTAGCCTTTTATGTTAGATATGTTGAATGTATTTGGATGAGATACCTAAATCATATCAACTATAGTAGGACATTATTTATTTGCATCATTTATTACATTGAGTTGTATTAAATAGTGGGTTGACTGCCACCAAGGAAGTATCACACTTCCTGGATCTAGCATATACGCTAGGCAGCCCACTAACATATATTGTTTAACTCTCCCTCTTGTGGTCTTGTTTGGTATTTCAAGAAGTTACTCCTAGCTAAAAGGAAGCTCTCATAGTCAACATTGGATCAAGAAGTTAGAACGTGCGCAACAACCCTCAAACCAACCCTCACAATAGGTATTTCTCCTTGGTCGTTACCCTTATCTGTTTCATCTAAATCCTTAAATAAAATGGTGAAACACTTCCGTAAGGGCCTCACACTTCTGATTGAAAAGCGCTAATCATTTTGCATGACCCAATGTTTCATCTTTCATGCCCTTCAGAACTTCATTGTATTCCAAAATGGTCGAGTTCTTATAATGGCTTCTAGCGCCATACAAATATTCAACACTTGATTTGCCTTCTTTAATTCCTCCTACAAGCTCTGAAGCAACCCCTCATATGATGCAATCTTCCACATCATTGAAGCCTTTTCCTACTCTGCTTCCTATGCTAGATCCTTTAGCACTGGCATGTGTAGAGGTTCATCTTCAAGCACTAAGTCCACCAAGGTACTTACATAATGCATTGCTTGAAGGAAATGTTTTGGGTAAATTTGGCTCTAAATTACTTTTCTTTCATGATATTGTCCCCAAATTCCTTTTCCATGATAATAAAAACAACATTCTTCTTTTGTGCCAAGTATTTCTCTTACTTTAGGTGCACTATTTCCGCATCCTTAGTCTTGATCTCCTCTCGTAGTGCCCTAATTATTGAAGCCTTATCCATATTACACCTTTTCATATTTTTCAAGAATTTCACCACAAATTAATCACTTGTTCATCTAACATAAAAGTAGGATTGATTGTTATGTGTCTTTCCTAAGGTGTCTTCTTCAACCTCCTTGATACGCATGACTCCTCACACACATCAAATTCTGGTTCATCCATGTTTGTGTGCATCGACCATGATAGCTGCTTCCTTATGCACATGATTGCCATCTCTTCATCCATTAACTCCCATCCATACAACTCCTTTTGTGTCATTGTGCTCTGAAAATGGGTGTGAACAATTTTACCTGTGTCCTCAACATAGCCCATGACTGGTGGAACATATTCCCCACTTGTTCTCTTTGTTCTTGGCCCCTTAGGAACTTGGGCTTCAAGATTCATAGCTTGTTCTTGCTATGTCTGAAAGGTCTTAGTTGTTGTCTCATCTGCTTCCTTTTTTCCCTCTTCTCCATCCTTCATTTCTTCATCCTTTGGTTCTTCCACATTCTTTGGAGGTGTAGGGGAATTGGGTGTGCTTTCCTTAGACTCTTCCACCTCCTCATTCAGCTTCAACTTCCTTCTTCTCTTCTCAGTTGTCTCCTTTTATGGAGAGAGTTGAGGTGATTTGCGCATTGATTGTGGAGTAGCACCTTGGGTCCTTGTTCTCTTGAATACTCTTTTGAAGCAACACTCTCCTTAGACTACATCCAAGTCCTCATCATCTCCCTCTTGTAGGTGGGGGAGTAGTCACGTGCTCAACTTCTTCCCTATTTAGAGGGTTGATCCCCACCTCGTGCTCCAAATCACCACTATCTTCATGCTCCTCTTCTTCATCATATACTTGTATTGTCTCCATGGGCTTAGGTGCATGAACATTTTCCACTGTATGCTTACCTTTTGGTGGCCATTGGAGCACGAACTCATTCCCACATACTTATTTTTCTCCAGCTAGGGCTTGAGTTGAAGGTACATAAGCGCTACTCGATGTCCCCAACTACCAAGCTTATAGGCTTCATGCTTATAATATCTGAGATGCACCTCCCAATGTAGGCATTCCACCCTGGATATACATACTTCTTTCTTAGAGTGGTAGTCGCAATCTACCTTGTCTGTATTGAAGGTTAGGCAGCACACATATGAAAACCTATGAACTGATGCATGAAGATATCGTGCTATGAAGGTATATGGTAATTTGCACCATGGGATCCTAGCCACCGTCCTTCATCACAAATCGTATGATGCCAAAATGATGGTAAACTATAAAGCTGTACTACCTTACCCATCACCGAAGTAAACTCCTTAGGTATGCACCATTCTTCTTAAAACATCACACGGAGCTGTCATACCACATCTCTGCCATCTTCTTAAATGGTCCTCTTATTGATCCTTCGCACAAGTATTTTTGAAATATTTCCAATAGAGTCTTGTATTGCATGGGGTACTCCAAAATATTCTCTTTAGGCCCATCAAGCACTCCAATATCCATGAAAACCAAAGACTATAAAATAGTGTGAAAACTCATTCTTTCACCTATCCGTGCTTCTTCAATTATTGTCTTTTCTATGTGATCCATGATATTGTAGACCACTCCTTCAGACATCTTCTTTGCAACATGCAGCCACATTGTGTTTACCTACGACCACCTTTCTTGGTCATTCAACTTTGTCACCAAGTGTGCAACTCTGAACTATTGGGTACTTCTTCAATTTTTGATGTCCATCTTTGAGCAAACCTTTGGTATATTGTAGATCCTTCCTTGTCTCCAGGATTGCGGCCTTATTAGTTAAATCACTCTCCAGATCTACTCCTGAAGCCCTTAGTCCTGTTACTATTGAAATCAAGGTAGTTGTGATTCTTACCCTCCATCTGGTGAAGTCGAAGAAGTCCTCATGGAATAATCTAATCAGCCACTGATACAATGGTTCATACTTTCCAAATTATGGTAGCTCGTACAACTGGTAGACTAAAATTTTCTTTAATAACTTTTCACCAATGTCATCATACACAAGAATATCTTCTGTTGTGTGCTTGTTCATTTTTTATGCTTAATAATGCATCAATCTCCTTCTTATTATCGGATGTATGATGGTTGTAATCACTGATTTTACTTTGATGGATGTGGGAATCCCATTTTTGTTCCACAATCATGCCATTTGGATACTGCGTTTCTAAGAAATTACTCTTAGGAGTAATTTTTTCTTCCACTTTAACCTTCTTCTTCCCTTTTACTCCTGTTGTGGGTACTTTCTTTGGTGTCATCTAAAAAATATCTCTTTTCTTCCCTCTGTAATCGAGTGAGTTGAAACCCTAGTTCAAATATTCATGCCATAGTGAAAATTGTGTGCCTTAGCTCATCCGTACCATGTCTACTTCACTCAAACCATTCACCTATGGGAATGAAATATTCTCCTTTGTACAAACCTCCTCTCCATGTCCTGTTTCAAACTCTTCGCACCTCAACATGATTGCTCAGCTCTTTTGCACTTAAATCTTTTAAAATTATCTTAATTGCAACAATATAAATGAACTTGAATCATGTCCTTATATATACTTTCAAAAAGTTAGTGCATTTATTTCTCCTTCACCTACCAAAAAATCTCTCATTAATTGACCATTTTCACTCTTCCCATGCAAAGTACATCTTCGCACCCAAATTATAACCTTCTAGTGCGCCTTCCTACCCTCTAGTCGTAAAATTCTCTTCAATGTGCCTTTATGCACCCGAGTACCTCGCCACCGCATTTTCCCTTGGTAGTTCACATGGCCTCTGCTTACCTTGTGTTATACTTGTTTCTTCATTCCTCTCCACATATGGTCCTCATTTCTAGAAGAAATTTTTTTCATTCTCCAACTTGAATAGCACTTTCGTAGTAGTAAGTTTCTTTCAAGTGTACTTATTTTCATCGAGTCTCGTACACTGGATATTAATATCCTACCCCAAACAAAGGGTATGTGTAGTCCTCTCAGTGCATAAAAATTATTCAAAATGGGAATTATCTTCGGCATGTAAACATGCTTTATTACACATACACACCAACTAAATTGACAAAGCATAGCGATGAAGAAGGAAATACATTAAGGAAATTCAGAATTGAAAACCTAATCTAAATGGCAACATTTCCTTATTACAAACACCAAGAAGAGTTATTTATAGTTGGACTTCAGCCTACTCTGTTGAAGTATCCGGGTAACCTTATTCCATCAAGTGTGTCTAATCGACAAGCATCCTTTTCAAGTATGAATGATAACATAGGGCCTTAACCAATGTACTTTGAGTTTACCTAGATGGCGTAAAAACTTAGAATCATAAAGGAGAACCATCTATCCTATTGCAATCCTTTTATCCCTAATGTACCTGTCATGCCATGATTTCTTCCTAGTATTTTCTTGTTTTTGACTCCAAAGTGCTATTTCTCGGTGCTCATCCAACTTGAATAACTTTTAAATCCATTCTTCTAATGTTTTATCATCAGCTACACCTCTAACATGTGCAATACACAAAGATGGTAACATATATTTCATAGGAAGAACTACTTCTACACCAAACACTAAGTGAAATGGTGTGGCTTTGTTTAACCTTTTATATGTTGTTTGATATGCCAAAAGTAATGCAAATACTTTATCATCCCAATCATTTCTTCCAACATCACAAATTTTTGTCAATGTACGGCTCAAAATTTTGTTAAAAGCCTCGATAGTCCCATTTTCTTGAGGATGATAGGGTGTAGTCTTATGGTGTACAATCATGAATTTGTCCAACAAAATTTTGATTATCTCATTAAGAAGATGTGTGCCCCTATCAATGGTAAAAATTAAAGAACATCCATACCTTATAATAATATTATCCCTTAGAAACCTAGCTGTTATAAGCTGTTTATGCAGTCCTTTGTAGGTGTTTCTTGTGCCCACCTTGTTAGATAATCTATGTAAGTTATGATATAGCGTGATCCAGTTCTATGCGGAGCTAGTGAAATAGGACCCACACAATCTATATCCCATTTCTCAAATGGCTCTGCACTAGGAATATGTCGCAGGGCATTTCATCTCGTTGACCCGGTTTCCAAAAACATTAAAAATGATCACATACCTTACAAAATTCCTAACAATATTTATACAGGGTCTCCCATCATAATCAAGCAAGTAGAATCTTACGCGTAGTGGCATCACCTGAATAGTGGCCACCTGTAATACCACCATGAGATTCATCCATGATGTTCATGCATTTATGTTCCGATATCAATAGCTCAATACTTCATCCCCACCTAATTTGTACAGGTTCACGCTAATCAACATATATGGTGCCATGCATATGGAAAGTTGTTACTTTTCTAAGGATTTTATTCCTTCTAGTGCCATGCTTGTTCGTAGAAAGATAGAAATGTCCTCTAATTCTAATGGTGCTCGTTGTAACCCATATAACTGGGAATCTGGCATGGTATCTTCAATTTCCTATGCTTATTCTCCTAACTGTATTCTCGATAGATGGTCTAGTCTAAAATTACTTTTCCCCTAGTTTTACCACAAATGTGAACTCAAATTCTTGAAATAAGAGTACCCATATGCATATGCACCCTTGTAAAATGGGCTTGTTTACCAAATAATTTAATGCCATGTATCTCGTTTAAAAGAAACATGGTGTAGCCAGTAGGTATTGTTTGAATGTATGTAGTGCATAGATCATCAACAAAGAATTGCATTTTGTAGTTGTGTAATTACATTTTTGCAGAGTCGTCTTTCTACTAGAAAAAGAGATAGGATGATTTATAATACCTTCTCCATAATGAGCCAATATTGTGCTAATGGCCATGTCGAGGCTTCCACATGTACATAAAATGGTTGGTCCCATAAAGGAAAATGTAGAATAGGTGCGGTAGTAAGTTTCTCCTTTAATGTCTTGAATGTGCATTGTTGCGGTTATCCCCAGTAGAATGCACCCTTCCCTTTCAAAGTAACTCCTCCAACAAAGTGTAGAAAATTTGGCATATCCTTTAATAGACTTCATGTAATATCTGTATGGCCTAAAACTCCACACACCTCACTTTTCCTGGTAGGATATTTTAGGCCTATAATGACTACCTTAGGCTGGATCAACCAACAATCCTTACTTGCAGATTATGTGTCCTAATAGTAATCCAAATAGTGTAGTAAATATACACTTCTTGATGTTCAAATAAATAATCAACTATCTACGTCTTTCAAACATTAAATTTAAATTGTCACAATGATCCTTAAATAATCCATACACTTTATCTAATCATCCAAATAAAATTGTAAGAATTTGTGAATAAACTCCTTGAACGCTTGAACAACTATTTGAAAAATACAATAGGCACATTTTTCAGACCAAAAGGCATTACAATATAGGCAAAGCTACCCCATTCTATAGTAAAAGTAGTCTTTTCTAATCCTTGGGAAATCGTAACTTGATGATACCACGAGAACCCATCTCTAAACGAATAGATTTCGCACCCTAAAACACATTCTAGTATTTCTTCAGTGAATGGCGTAGGAAAGGGATCAGTCACACATGTAACATTCAGCTCCCTGTAGTCCACACAGATCCTAATCCTACCATCCTTCTTGATATTGATCACCATTAGACTAACCCATTCTGACTCATCGAGGGGATTGATAATCCCAAACTTCAACATTTTTTCAATCTCTTCCTTGACCTTTTCGTGTAAGTTGGGGTTCATCCTATAGGGTCTCTTTCTAACTGGCACTCACCCTCTTTAAGCTTTATCCTCATCTCTCCTAATGATTCATGCATGCCTCTAAGTTCATGGTACCATTGAGGGAATAAGTCCCGATAATCCCATAGTAGCTCTATGATTTTTGCCACTTCAAATTTTGACCAATAGCCTCCAATTTTGGCTTCCTTAGGCTCAGCATCTAATCCAATATTCACCTTCTTTGTCTTCATAGGGTCATGATAGGCACACGTATTCTTATCTACACTATCCAACACCTCACGCTAACCTATTGAATGTTTTACATCCAAAATTTCTACTTCTTCATCATCCACTAAGTAGACCATTTTTCCTTTTTCTTTGTCAAGGTAAACACGCTTTGAAGTAATGTGGCATCGGCCTCTATGTCTTCAAAAATGTGCTCTGAGTATCCTTCATCAAATAACTCTTGAATGATTTCTTCAACCTTGGCACTATCTCCCATAGTTAAGTGCTTTTTGACCTTTAATGCTTCCTCTACGGTGGCTTGGTAGATAAGAATTCGAATGTCTGAGTCATTCCCGTGATTAAAGAGTTCGGCATATACATACCAAGCACATGCGTAACCTTATAAAGTGGAATAAAACTTGTGCACCTAGAGTGAAGGGGTAAAGCTTCGTGCCCCTTTTTCCAAAGTCTCTCACACTTCGAGCATGATCTTGAATAGGTTGATTACCATGATAAGTGCAGATTTGAGTAGGTACATTACTCTTAAACAACCTATTAGCAAGAGCAATCCTAATTTCATTCCGTCCTACAAGATTATCCTTGTGGGCTACCCACCATCACGCTCTTGTCCCACATAGTGTATATGTTAGCATATTTATTATTTCCAGTGGGTTTATCCATTGTTCCTCAATGGCGCATAGGAACACCATAGGATCTTCATCTCCGGTGTAACAAGGTACCGAGTTATTACCTATTCTCTTGACATAATGTGGTTTGGTTCCCTTAGGAAATATTCTCTTTACTTTGCACCCTATGAACTCATAAGTGTTATGAATCCAACTATCACATGCAACACTTGTAGTATTTCTAATAGACTATGCATCCTCCCACTTTGAATTATTCCTTCTTCGGATGGCTCAAGAATCTCTAGATCCCGGATGGCGCGTACATAAATCATATTCAGGTTTTCTTCACTCAAGGGCTCAACATAGGGTGTAAATTTTCCATCTGTTAAAGGGATAGCAACTCTTTCCTCCTTGTTTTCAAATCTGATATAACCCTTGTTGAACTAAAGATCAACATTATTTTACCAACACCAACGATGCCCCAATAGAGTTGGGAACTATCGACTCTGCTAGCGCTAAAACCTCAAAATATTCTATGAACTTGGCTTGTATGGTAATAGATGCATATTTTAAAAATTTAATGGGATTGGCCTTAGTCCAATTAGCCATGAACAATACATTAGAGGATGGTTGTAATGGGGGCCTCCCAATTTGTACCTATGCATCTAAAGTAAGAACATTGAGTTCCACACCTATATCAATCAATATATTACTCAATAACCACTTGTCCACAACAACATTTAGAGTGATTTCCTTATCATAATCTAGGCTATGTGGGGGAAGATTTGCATGCGAGAATCGCCATCCGGTTTAATACTTATGCATGGAGTGTTTACCTTTAACCAATTCCTCAATAGTTGAATGATATTCTCTGGTGAAATAACTTACACACTTCTCTTAAGTCATCCATATCGATTTGAACCATCTCGATGCTTTCTTTTGCTACATCTTCCATGATTGCTCCTTTATATATTGTATCTCACCTTGAAGATTTCTGATTACCTCCTTGGTTTCCTAATAAAAATCCTTATATTGGGTAGGATCAAGGTACTTGCATGTAGAACCTCCTCCTTAGTGATGGTAGGCTTCTATTGTAGTGCTTCTCTAGCACGTCTTGCATCAGCGTGGGTCGTGATCTTTACTTGTAATGTCTTAGAGTCTGGTTCCAACTTAGGCATCCATTGATTTTCAACAATGCATTATATCCTAACCATCCCCACACCTTTGTTTTATTGTTTATACTGCTTGCTAAGATGATCATACAAGTCCACGCATTCCTCATAACTATGATTCTTTCCATAAAAAGAACATGTAACATTCTCAAGACATTCACACCTATAGTGTTCAAGAGATTCACCGTATAACATGTCCCACGAGGAACTCACCTCTTCCTCCACCATGGTCTCCTCCTCCAAATCCAACACGGTATCTTTGACCTCTGCGAATAACCACCTTCAAAACACCCGTCATTCGATCATAGCACACCCGATTGTGATCCCGATCCTAATGGTATTTCTTTCCTTTAGATTTATCTCAACTCATATCTGTTGTACACCAATATCTATAGCATCCTTGATCTAACAAATCAGGTCGGTAGTCTTCCATGTCATGACTCATGGACCTCTAGATTTTATAGTAACAAGAGACGTTCTTTCTTATCGCGCGTTATAGTAATGGGAAATATATAACATCATGATTTAGGTTCCATATCTCATAGTCTAAAAAAGTGAGTGCATGGATCTGCGGGGACAATTATCCTTTGTGTGACCTTCCACTTCAAAAATTTTGCACCAAATCCATGTGCACGTCTCGTGTCTTGAATTTTCTGATAGTTTCTCTAAGCTGCTTTTCCATAGTTGAGATTTGTGCTTCTATAAATGGGCTTACCCCGAGTGTCTATGCTTCCTATTGCCTCAACACGTAAGGCTTCTTCAAGTGCTTTCTATAGATCAATGTATGTTTTATGTGATAATGTCCTCTAAAAAGGGGTAATCGGCGTCCAACGAACCATTATTCATGTTGGGTTACATGAATATCATAAGGCAACTTAGATAATAACATTTTGAAATGGGCATCATACTCTCTCGAAAATTTTAGTAGTGCCTTGCTTAATATCCATGAGCACACTTATACTCTTCTGATTAAACTCAAGGATATGAAAATATTTAAGGAATGCATCTTTTAAATTTGTATAGTCTATGCAATTCGATTAGGGTCAAACTTTCTATACTGGATTTATGTGCACCCTTGTAGCGTAGTAACAAATTGTCTTGCTCTACTCTTAGAAGCCATGATTCCTTTTGCATGCCATAGTATTCCACACATGTGTACATGTTTAGAGGCATCATCTATTCACCTATACTCAAAAATACAAAGAGATATATCCATGTAAATATTGTGGGGTTGGAGTGGACCTTACCCATTTGATCCGATCCCCTTGTGTTTCCTCGAGTCACTAGAACCAATAAATCCACTAGAGATAGAGCTACCTATACCTCCCGATCCCAAACCTATAGCTTAGGTTGGACAAGAAGATGTACTTCCTATGTTCCAATAGTGGTACTTGAACTGTACCCCAAAAGTCTACGAAGTGTTACTACAAGAAAATATTTCAAAAATCTACGCGCCTAAATTCTACGTAGGTGATACACCTAAAAATTTACTCCCATATAACAACGAATCCATTTGCACCACCATCCTTGTGCCTCTTATAAGACTTACTCCTACTCTCCAACTACTTGAATTAGCTTCTCGACTATTTGTTGTACTTGATGTTGGAAAACCAAGCACAAGAACAAGGTTGCTAGGTGGATTCAAATGTGTAAACGTGGCTCGTGTCATCTCTCTTTGGTGTGCTTATATGTGAGGTAGAGGAGGGTTCTCTGTCATGATTTCCCAAATGGGGGAATTCCTTGGGCTCGAGTTCCACATCTTCTACGTGAACTTCAACTCCTTCCTGAACTATCTTTCTCCACAATGCCATTTGCTTTACAACCTCCCATTGCTTCTCTACCTCCCTCTCGCATGCCTCATTATACCTAATTAACCTTTCCTCTCTCTTCCTTTCTTTCACTAGGTCTACTATCTTTCACCAAACCTACTCCCACCCACATGCTTCATGGGGTTTAGTTATCCATCAACTTACTCTCCAAATTCAAAGTTACCATTAGGATCTTGATCACCAAAGGAATTCCTTACGGGTAAGTTCCCTTGGATATTGTAAAAATTGTATTCAGCTACCTTTGGTCACAAATAAGTGGAAATTGAGTACTCCAAGATATAATTGTTCAAAAAACATGGAACCATGTATCCACAACACGATTCCAAATCATATAAGCATCATAAAGGGCCTAAAATTCTTCTGCGTCCAAACAATTATGTGATACCTATAATTCCATTTAGATGCATAAGCAACCAACCACTCTCACAATTCTATTGGAAAAATAACAAAGAATCTCTCACAAAAACTATCATACATATTTTGTTCCACCCATGCACATGTGTTAAACTCGAGATCCAGTGTTGAACCTCCATCCTTATCCTCTTCCAGTTGTGTATCCACTCCTCAAAACTTGTTAGGTTCTGTCATCACCAATCCGGCACTATGATAATTCTTCACCGGAACTCCTCGTGCTATGATTATTTACTAATGCACAGCCTTTAGTTTGGTGGATGTAATCTGGAAACACAACAACAAACATAACACCAGAATACCATAGACTATGATAAAAAGGAATGATGATAAATCTGAAATATCAGAGTAAATTATAATATTAGCATGAAATTGTTACAATCTCACCCATGAGGTACTTCAAGTGTTATTGACTTCACTTGCCTTCCACCAATACTATGGGAGAAACTTCACAATTACACCTCTTAATGGCTTCTTCAACACACCTTTAAACTGATGGCTTCCTTTACACACTTACTCATACAATATTTCTCACTACTTCCTTCTATGCTAAATGAGGGGGGTGGCCTCTTTATTTATAGAACTTCCAGGCTTATCCATCTTATCTGTAAGATAGGATAAGAAATCCACTCTGACGAATCATATTCCATACCTTAACTCTTATCTGTACATGTAAGCTTATCTTTTAAGATAAGATAAACCTTATCATTTCACATGGGTTCCACATTTTTAGACTTTTTACAAATAAAATACACAAAAATTTATGACCTCACTCCTTGTCCTTATTACCAATATAATATTTCTAATTCTTAATCATGTAGACCCTACTTCTCTACTTACCCCAACTTTGACATTTTAACATTACTGGACCACTTACGACAACTATTTACTTTTTACCACAACATTCCTATTGTACTTTTGACTATTGCCGTACTATACATTATTGGTGGCATCGTACTGGAAGCGCCATTATCTTCTATCGGATGCTACTACTAATTATACTTAACCACATCCTATTCCTAATACATACATCAATGAAATAGAAATTACGGAGGAAAATTTTAGTGTCGACATTTTCCCCCTTCTAGCTTCTACTCACGTGCTCGAGTAGACTATTCTAGTGCTTGGAAAATCTTCAACTTGTTGTGGTTGACCCATTTCATAATGGGAGTGCCATCCAATTCCTCCAGTTGGTACGTACCATTTTCATGCACAGCTGCTATTTTGTAGGGCCCCATCCATTTTGGAAGAAATTTTCTCTGTCTTCTTTTTTTGTATCTAGAATCATATACTAGAACCAAGTCATTCACATGAAATGGAGACCACCGGATCTTTTGATCAAAGTATTCCTTCTGCTTCATTTTATTCTTATAGCTTGTATCCTTAGCTATTTCCCTCATTTCCTCTAGCAAATGAAGATGTACCAACCTTTCTTTTACTGAATCACTTTCATCCATTCTTTCATTTTCCATTACTCGTTGGTGGAATATCAAACTCAATAGGAAGAACTGGATCAATGCCATAAGCCAACTAAAATGGGGAGTATCTTGTTGCTGACTTTGATGTTACCCTATATGCCCACAATTCTGCATGAATCCTCTTATCCCATTTATGTACCTGCAAGGCTGCATCTTTTGCTAGAATTTGACACAACACAAAATTTGTTCATTCCACATGTCCATTTGTTCTTGGCTTGTATGTTGTTTCCTTCCTGTGCTTAATAGAAAACTTATTAACTAGGGATTCTACCACCTCATTAATGAAGTGGCTTTCTTGATCTGTTACAATTTCTAATGGACAACCAAATCTGGTGACAATGCTTTCATATATGAACCTTTCCACTTCATCCATGGAAGTTGTTTTCAATGGCCTAGCTTCAACCCACTTGGTTAAATAATCTGTGGCAACTACAATATACTTATTTTGGCGTGAGGTAGTTGGAAGTGGACATATAATGTCTATTCCCCACTTTTCAAAGGGACCAAGTGGAAGAATAGGGCATAATGGAGCTGATGAAGTCTTACGGTTACCATGTGTTTGACAAATATCACATGTCTTACAATAATTATAACAATATTTAAAAAGAGTGGGCCAGTGATAACCTGCATCCAAGATCCTTCTTGCTGAAAGTTGTCCAAAGAAGTGCCCTCCACATGTACCATTGTGGAATTCTTCTAGTAGTTCCTTCCCTTGATCACATCCAACTGCCCTCTTGTACTGTCCATCAGGTCCTGTTTGAAATAATACTCCATGCAAAATAGAATATGGACGACTGGCTTGAGTAATCTTTCTCTTAGTCTTTGCATTGGCACCATCAGAAACTTGAATTCATTCGGATAATTCCAAATATCTATGTATTCACTAGGGATTGTGTCGAGGATAACAATGTTGCATTGGGAAATCATCATCATCACAAATGATCCTAAACCATCATAGGCTCGAGAGAGTGCATCTGTATTGACATGCTTCTTTCTCTGGCCTATCTATAATATCAAATTCAAATTCTTGTAGCAAAACTATCCATCTTGTTATCCTCCCGATGGGTTAGGCTTATTAACAATATATTTTAGAGCACGATGATCTGCATTCTGACTATAAATTTCTGCCCTAGCAAGTAATTTCTAAACTTCTTTATAGAAAAAATGATAGCTAGAGCCTCTTTTTCGATTCTGTATAATTTACCTCAAAGATTTGCTCATTTGTCTGCTCCTAAAGTAAATTGGATGTTCATTCCCATTTTCATCCTTTTGGCTCAAAGTACTTCCTAGTGCTGCATCCGAGCAATCAATGTACACAATGAATGGCTTGTTCCAATCTGGATTCTTTAAACTAGGTGAAGACACTAGGGCTTCCTTCATTTTTCCAAAAGCTTCATGCACCTTATTTCTGGTTCATAAGTAACATCCTTCTTCAAGAAGCTGGGTTAGTGGCATGCAATATTTGAGAAATTCTTGATGAACCTTCTATAGTAACCCACATGGCCTAAAAATGATCTCAACTTACTTCTATTCATAGGAAATGGTAAATCTTTGATTTTGAAACTTTATCGGGATCGATTATCAATATCATCTCTGGATACAACATGCCCTAACAAAACGCCTTTAGAACATCCAAAGACACACTTTGTAGGGTTTAGTGAGGCTTGTGCTTCATCTAACCTTTGAAATGTTGTCTCCATCTGGTGCAGGTGGTCCATCTTGCTCCCATAGATGCAAAAATCATCCAGAAATACTCTGATGAAGTTCCTAATGTAGGGTTCGAACACCCTATTCATCAAACACTTGGAATGTTGTTGGAGCATTACACAACCCAAAAGGCATAACTCTATAAGCAAACGTTCCCCAAGGAGTGGTGAACGTGGTCTTCAGCTGATCTTTCTCCGCTATATGGACTTGGTTGTATCCGCTATATCCATCAGCAAAACTATAACACTCCTGGCTAGCTACTTCGTCCAAGATCTGATCTGAGAATGGAAGAGGGTAATGATCCTTCTTTGTAGCCTTATTGAGCTTCCTGTAATCAACAAAAATGCGTAGCTTCCCATTCTTTTTTATTGAGATCACAATGGGAGAAACCCATTCTGAATTCTCCACAACAAATATGAATCCTGCATCAAGCAACTTATCTATTTCTTCTTTTACAGTCTTGGAAAAATTAGGATTCATTCTATATGGCATTTGCTTTATAGGCTTAACACCATCTACCACTCAATAGAATGTTCTACCCAACTTACTTGATAGAGTTCCTTATAATCAAAAGTGAATATGTGTATGTACCTTCGAAAGAGTGGAGGTAAGATTCCTTCTCACTCTCCATCATAGCATCACCAATATTTATTTGTTGGAGACGATCATCAACTTCTTCTTTAGATAATTTTATGGGGTCATGAGTTAGTGTGACTGGAAGGATATCCATGATGAAACATCAACCTCATTTTCTTCATCTTCGATGTCCACTTCACTTGGTACTAGAGTAATCGAGAGGATGTTCAATCTTAAGTTTCATCACTTGAATCCACAGTTACGCCTTTATGATGTCGAGGGATCACATTTATCTTCACCCTCTCTCTACCACGTCCAAGTGTCATGAAACCTTCATTCTAGTAGTTTCTTGCATGAACTCTCCTTAGCCATAGTCTTCCCAAAACATTGGGTACGCAATAAGACAATTTTCATCACCTGAAAGTCTACCACACATACAACACCCATAACGAGATATTGCCACATTTGAAACTACACCTTCTAGTTTATTTTTTCCTTATTTAATGACCTTAACATAAGTGTTGAAGGGCGATCAATTTTTAAACCCAACATATTCATTACAAACTCAGTCATTACATTAACTGCAACACCTCTATTAACTAAGACATCATGAATTGAAATACCATTACATAATACCTTAGCTTGTGGAGCATAGGGATCCACCTCTGCCTCCAAAACAGGGACCTCAACCTCCTTCCTTCGTTGAGCATTGAGTCCACTTCAAAGCTCCCGCCTCTTCTCAGAAGACAGCCAAGAGTTGACCATATGTAATATTTGCAAGCCTTTTGGACAGATCTTCCAAGATGGAGTATGGTCCTTGCCCCTGTGAAATTAGAAAATCCTGCACACCCAACTTTCTTCTCCTATGTTTCTTACTAGTTTCTCCTTTCATCTTCTTAGGATCATTTCCATCTTGATTATCTTTTTATTTCTTTATTTTTGTTACAAAAACATCTACTTCATTATTTCTACTATTATCTAATACATCAAAAGAATTCACAGTGCTTTTCCTTTATCATTATCTCCTTTACCGGATGTAGAAGCTCTATCTAGACAATTATACTTATAATGACCCTTTTTATAACAACCATAACATACAACTTCAAAATATTTCTTTTTGGACCTCTATCTCCTCCCTGAGAACTAAATTCTTTTCCTTGAAGAAGATTAATAGTTAACTGACCCATCTTTTTGAGTAGATCTTCATACTCAGTAGATGTACTAGGAGAAATATTTGTGCTCACCGAGAGTGGTTGTGGATTATGGACCAAAGGTGCTGGTGTAGGCTCTACTTTAGCAACAATTTCTTTGGGCTCCTCTTCCATGCTTTCTTCTTGCCTTCTTACAATCTCCTTTGCTTGTTCAATGGTAGCTGGGTGGTCATACTTCACTCATTTTCTGATCTCTGGCTTCATCCCAAGAATGAAGTGCTTACATAGGAGATTATCCACGCCATTCATCAACCCATCTGCTAATCCTTCCTTCCGGATCTGGGCATCGAGCTTCCTCCTTAGCTCTAGAACACGAGCATGATAATCCCTTATCTTCTCCTTCTCTCCTTGGGATAGCTTTGTGATATCGATCATGAGATCTGCATATTTCTGTTGTTCACCAAATTCTTCAAGAAAACTTTCAGTTAATAAATCCCATGAGTTTTTCACATTATCACCTAGTGTTTCAAACCACCTAAGGGTGGAACCATCCAAAAAGGTAGGAAAAAATTCAGTCCATTGTTCCCTTCTTATAAGGCCATTACAAATACAAGATCGTTTAAACTCTTGAATGAAAGAGGAAGCATCTTCATTAGATTGGGCTGAAAAAATAGGAATCTTCCCCATTTTTAAAAGTAACCACAGTGAAATACCAACCCACAAGTACAATCAACAAGACTTATGTGCACAAATAATTGAAATCACTATAATAGAAATGACCATGGCAAACTATGGTAAAACTTGATTTTTGCGGTAAAAGCGACTTTCTTGTGGTAAACACTATTCACGATAAAAGTGAAGTTCTTGTGGTAAATACTATTCATGGTAAAAAGTGACTTTCTTTATGGTAAATACTATTCACATCAAAAATGACTTTACCATGGTAACTACTATTCATGGCAAAAATGACTTTACCATGGTAACTACTATGCACGGTAAAAACAAGGTTATCCTGCAATTGATTTTTGACTAAGTGGGAATATCTCTCCGAGAAAATCCACCAACGAGGAATGGTCGACAACGGAACCAAAATGTCATCACCAATCCGGCACTATGATAATTCTTCACGGGAACTCCTCGTCTTATTATTATTTACTAATGCACAACCTTTAGTTTGGTGGATGTAATTTGGAAACACAACAACAAACATAACACCCAGAATACCATAGACTATGATAAAAAGGAACGATGATAAATCTGAAATATCGAGTAAATTATAATATTAGCATGAAATTGTTACAATCTCACCCATGAGGTACTTCAAGTGTTATTGACTTCACTTGCCTTCCACCAATACTATAAGAGAAACTTCACAATTACACCTCTTAATGGCTTCTTCAACACACCTTTAAACTGATGGCTTCCTTTACACACTTACTCATACAATATTTCTCACTACTTCCTTCTATGCTAAATGAGGGGGGTGGCCTCTTTATTTATAGAACTTCCAGGCTTATCCATCTTATCTGTAAGATAGGATAAGAAATCCACTCTGACGAATCATATTCCATACCTTAACTCTTATATGTACATGTAAGCTTATCTTTTAAGATAAGATAAACCTTATCATTTCACATGGGTTCCACATTTTTAGACTTTTTACAAATAAAATACACAAAATATTTATGACCTCACTCCTTGTCCTTATTACCAATATAATATTTCTAATTCCTAATCATGTAGACCCTACTTCTCTACTTACCCCAACTTTGACATTTTAACATTACTGGACCACTAACGACAACTATTTACTTTTTACCACAACATTCCTATTGTACTTTTGAATATTTCCATACTATACATTATTGGCGGCGTTGCAGTTGGCAATACGCCGTTATCTTCTATCGACGCTACTACTAATTATACTTAACCACATCCTATTCCTAATACATACATTAATGAAATAGAAATTACGGAGGAAAATTTTAGTGTCGACAGTTCAACGAGAATATCTTCATTACAAACCATCCCGAAAACAACTAAAAATATTTCCGGAAGGGAACCAATGATGCACCTAGAATTCATCATTGAAAGCCTAGTACACTGGCGCACATCACTCAACCTAGACCTGAGTGCTCACTGGAAGCACGCAGTACTAGGCCCCTCTTTAGGGTTGTTTATTGTAGGATTTTAGCATGATGAAGAATTAACGCATTCATATCCATTACTAATATATTATTCTATAGTGCATGTTCAAATCTAGATCTTTATAGTATCATGAATCAAACGAGAATCATAGCGAGAAAATTCATACTGTAATAAACAATAACCATGATTAACACCTTGATTCAGTCAATAACCTCCATCGTATTAAATATAGTAATACACAAAAGCTTCCTTACAATAATAACTTGATTATATATGCTCATGTGCACATCCAATTTGGCAGCATAACCTTCCAATAACTTATCTCTCACATCTCTCTCATGATATACGAGTTCATTACATATTTATAAGGGTGGGGACTTACCCTTCACTGTTTATCTAATCCTAAAATAGGTCACATGCTATTATTAGCCACGTGCCATTATAAATAGCCACACATGCAAGTGCGCTAACAATAGACTACTTTTAGTTAACTTCCAGTAGTAGATATATTCTCGACCCTCTATCCATACAAATCTTTTCATAGTTGATCCTCCAAAATAGCCAATGCATGTTGTGCAAGTCTTTGACTGGTTTGTGTGCTCCACACGCTATCTCCAAAAATAGATCCTCATCATGAAAATGGATAAGTCCTGAATCTATCTCTCTTCTTCGTGCATGATCCTTTCCTGAGCCTCCCACGCTAAGTGTCATACTTTAACTGATCAACAAGTAATATTTTTGCATTTAAAAAGACAATTTCACAATTAATTATTGTGCGAATCAAATCAGTAGCTTCCACCTACATGTATTTTGTGGTAATGACAATTGTAGAAATTTCCACATTATAACATTGATGAGATTTATGAAACTGTAAATTGTCAAATTTCTAAAAAGGTGGAATATATAGAAAAACTAATTTTTGTGAAGATTGTGGAATAGTAAATTTTTTGAAATAGTACAAATGTTACAAATATTAAGAAATGTGGGCAATGTACAATTAAAAATGGATATTATCTATAAATTTTATAAATTGTGGACTATCTATGGTATAATGAATTGTGGGAAACATACAATAATATATGAAAAAGTGGATTAGCTCTGACAATTCCGATGCCACAATTTTAGTATTTAGAATACCATATAACCACAAAAACATTGTTGAAAAATTATGGCAAAAGACCTAGTTCATTGTAGTTACCGATCTATGTTGTCACTATTTTGAAGTGGCTTAAAACAAAAGATAGTTATGCATCTATATATGTAATGTGATACTATATGAATGCAACCATATTTGATAACCCGATCACTTGATAATGATTTATAATGCCTTGGTTAATGAGGAACCTTAGTTTGGGAATCTCAACGCTAAATCTAGTTTGGAGTGTTTTAGACCTATGCGTGGGATACTTGCTAATGTCTACTACTACTTTATGGAGATTTAGGAGAGATTTACTGGAAAGAATTTTTACATATTTTCTATCCTAGGAGTTCTTGATTTTTTCAGGTGAGTAAATGAGTGTATTAGACTTTCTTATATATGGTTATGTGGATATAATTATGAATTAAGGATAACCCATATTGAAAGTAACAACCCATCAAATGATATAATATTAAGAAAATGACCATTGGGTGGTGCTAGATATGAACATTCTTCCCATGTTCAAATAATTTTGTAGTTTTTCTGTGAGAAATATATGATGTTGTGGAGCTATGTGTATTAAAACCACAAGAAGTGGATTTATTATGTCTAATGTTATATTTTTGTAAGTAAAAACTAGTGTTATATGGATAAATAGTCTTACTAAGGACTAAGGATGGAATACGAAATAAAAAATAGGATCAAAATATGAACAAAAGTCATGGTTAAAGGGATTAAATCAATACTAACACTATCAGTGATAAAATATAAAACTTAGGTACCTACAATATGGAATTTCCTAGTGCTAATAGTGACAATACCCATACACCACATTCTTTGAATGGGATAGTATCGCCATAAAAATGTTAACTATTAGGTCATCCCACTCTTGGTCTATGTTATCACTATCCTAGAAGTAAAGGATGCACCTCTTGATTATTCACATTTTCATATTTAATCTAGAAAAACAATTCATAATTACATATCTTATAAGCCTACATAACTAGAATCTATTCAAACATTACATAAGGATTTTCAAAATAAAAATAAATACATGAGTTTGTAGATAAAATAAATCAAGGATAAAATTGTACAATTAAATAATCCATGTAACATAATAATTTCCACCATATCTCTATGACCAATCATGGGACTCATTAAATTTCATTTTACATATGGGTTAATAAGCAAGATTAGTCTATGCTTAATGATAAAGGAAAAAAAAATGATACTATTAGTTTATGAGAAATATAATCTTACAAATATGCACAAGTAAAAGTAGTACATAGAGGAAATTTTTCATTATGAATGTAAATATCATTAGGTAACAACACAACCTTATAAGAGAGCATCACTTCAATTTTTCAAGTTTACTAATCAACAACATGATGTTTGGAAACATCATAATATAGGTGGATAATCACTTTGACCACTTATTAATTTCATCATTTACATCAATTGGAAAGAACTTTTTTTTTTTTTTTTTGAAATTATTATGACATAAATCAACATTAGGACAATGATTACATTATGCTTTGTAAAAAATATAAAACAACTTGAGCATAAAGTATTTATATTTTTGATCTAGTTACTTGATACATATTTTTAATATCTTTCCTCCTCTCTAGTGAGCCACTATATGAAGGTTGAAAAATCTCACAATGTCCCTTAAAAGGAACCAATAGTCTTTCATCCATTTAATAATGAAGCATCTTAGAGAGGATATTATTTTTACATACACCCCATGGGGCCTAATCCATGTAACAATCTGAGCACTAATTTCTAATGTTATATGGGTACAAAAAGCTAAGAAAAAAACTCTAAAGTAAGTAAAAAGTGTAAAATCATGCAACAACAACAATCTCAATACAAGGTCCATCTCATACAATTATGCAACAAAATACTATAATAACTCGGATCGATTGTAGTACACTCTTTAATCCTAAAATGATAACTTACAAGATATCAATGTATCTTGGACAATCAAAGAAAAATATAATGTGTGAATATTGATAATCAACACTATATCGCAGCCAAATAAGCTTCAATTACAATTCCCTCCTAGGTAAAATATTACACACTACCTTTTTCACCACATACTATACTCATATGACAACTTAAGTGTAACCTTGTTTCTCTCTTTTTCATATTGATTTTAAGACAAGCAAAATTTAATCTAGATTATTCAATTCTAATGAATATTGTGACAATTACTTGTTCATTATACATTCTCCAAATCAATATTACAAGATCAATTGTGTCATTCAAAACCTCAACGATAACTAACATATTGAATTCAAAAAATCAAGAGAAATTTAAACCACAATGAATGAGAATGAAAATATTAAGATCTCTAATGGCCTATTACATTAACATAAAATTAATTCCAAAGGGAATCATAAGATTCATCATGTGTACAAAATGCATCATCCCGATTCTTATATCCATCCATAAGATGTCATTATTGGAACTATCACTAATAGTAATCAAAATTTAATCAAAACACAATATTTTATAGAAAATTAAGATAAATCAATAATAATATTACCTTGATTTATTCCTTCTAATATCTAAGCTTTTTAAGATACCAAAGTATGAATCCAAGAGTGCAACAAAGTGAAAGAGAACAAGTAATGAACTATATTAAAATAATATTGAATAAGGAAACAGAAATTCATTTATTTATTGATTCATAAACATTACATAAGAGTCCTTAAATAATCCAAATAAAAATATAATTAAAGTGAAATTTTTCCTAAAGTTAATTAAATTGGAAATATATGAGAAGCTAACTAAAGCTCATTACAAAGTTTGCACGATGACTAAGTTTGTTTCTCCTTCCAACCCTAAACTTTCTCTAAACGGATCGTAGGGCACATGCAATGGAATATTGTAGCAAGAACCATCTAATGGAGGCTATACAAATGGAAACTAGGGGAATAAAGACTCTCCCAAGCATGAATATAGTGTGGATCAAGAGAAATAGGGGCAAAAGGTGCTTAGAGGTGGAAGTGAGGTTTCTCTAGGAGAAAATGGAGAGAGAATTTTCTTGGATTGATCCTACTTTTGAAGGTTCTAATAATGGAGGTGAAAAGGATAATGGGAATCCAGGGAAGGATTAGTAGAATAATTTGGATATAGGGAGGGAGATTCCTCTGCAAAGTTGGGAATGGTGGTTCCCCCAAATCTTTTATTACAGTCATCTCAAATCAAAAAGATAATGCAAGGCATGTTGGCAAGCTACTAAATTCAGTCCTGAAGACTCCTATGCTAAAGATCGAGGAGGATATACTACAAGATGTCCTTAAGGAGGAGGATAATCTAGCCCAACTTGGCCTCATTTGTAGATTTCACAAGTTCTGGCCCAAGCTATCACAACTCCATGACTAGATCTCACAGAGATGGAGACAAGTGATTAAGGGTAAGATTGAACTCTACCCCTGTGCTAAAGCCTATTTTATTGCTGTTTTTGAAACCCCTGAGGATAGGGATCTAATGTTTGACAAATATTGGGTTTGGGAGAACATGGTGTCATGCTCAAGCCATGGTACTCATCCTTTGACCCTTTAAAAGACTCCTTTTATTGCCACCTGGTCTAGATTCACTTTCCCAAACTCCCTTTGCAACTTTGCAATAAATTTTACCTTTTTTCTATTGGAGACACCCTAAGATTTATTACGAAATCAAATTATAAAACCATGGGTCAAAATCATACTATAACACCAATAATTTTGACGCACTTTCAAAATCTTGTCAAACATCATTAATTACTTAGGAAAATTACGGGAATTTTTTTATTTATTGCAAGGGGTGATGAATATTAGTTATGAGCCATTAAATTCCCGTTAATAATTTCTACACATTCATAAGGTAGTCATAACTAAATTAATAATTAAATATTATTAATTAATTTCCAAAATTATTTCAAAATTTAATCCTCTTCTAAGGTTTCCATAAATTATATTTAAAATATTGACTAATTTAGAACCCTTTTAAATTTATCAAGAATCATTTCCTAAGTTGGTTTAAATTCACTTCCCATATTAACTTAATATCCACACCCATCATTTAGCTATTTAACTAAACATTTTACCTTTAATTAAATTAATCCTTTTACAACAATATCAAAATACCCATGCACACTATTAATTATTTAACCCATAATCAAATTCTTGTTTATTTCTTTATTGCCCCATAGTGGAATAGGGCCATAACTTATTCTAACCCACTAATGTACTAGGTGGCCCCTATAATGCCCACAAAAATCTACTCTCAAAACAAAATAAAACCTACTAATTTAATAGGCAAAATTACGGTATTTTTTTTGTTTAAAAGGGTTCTGAATGGAAGACATTATCCACAAATTCATAATTGTTTTGGTTAAATTTTTCTACACAAGTTTCTGGAAGTCGAATAAAATTAATAATTAAATATTATTAATTTACTTCCTAAAAATATTTACGTTTTAAAAAATACATTTACAAGTTCCATTAGTTTACCTAATTACAAAACACCACGTTTGTTTTATTTCCTATAACAAAGTTTTAACTATTTTTTTGAGCTACTAAGTGACCTCATTAACCCATTGCACATGTACTTTTATTTAAATTTCATTCCGACAAAAATACCTCCCACTTAAGTGATGTAGGAATTAATCAGGGCCATTATATTCAATCTATTGTAACCCTTAGATTTGAGTTGCCCTAAATATCTTTATGAGTTACTTTTATCTCCATTTACCCTAATTTCTTATTCATTTGCACATTTTTATTTTGCAGGTTTGGAGGAGGAGAAGAAGGTCAAGCCATGGAGGCCATTAGAGAGGGTTGGAAGCTCCATTTTTGTTGAGATTTTGAGCTAAAAACAAAGATCTACTCATTTTCTTTGTGGGTATTGTTTGCCCTTATTTACTTATTTGTTATTGTTATTACAAGATGATTGTATACACGTTGTATATATGCCCATTTGGATAACGAGTAAGAAACACTACATGTATAATTTACACACACACATAATAGTATATATAATATATAATATGACATATATAACATTAATTAATATTTTAATGGTCTGCTCATAATAGGCAATCTGTTTTATTTAAATAATGGTTTGATTATTGGGAAGGGTGCAGGTTTCCCCCTCCCACTGTATATTATTTACAATGTGGGTGGGTGGTGGGGAGTTCCCCCAACCACTTTTTTAAAAATAAAGATATATAGGGGGTGGTCCGCCCCCGCCATCAAATATATATATTTTTAAATGAATAAAATTTTATAAACAAAGCCATATGGATTATTAAACTTGGTTTATAATATGTTTAAAAAAAAAAATCTATTTATTATTATCATATAGTAATTATATATATATATATATATATATATATATATATATATATATATATATATTATAATGATTTTATTTAAACATATAAATAATTAGGATATATATAAATTTATATAATAATTTAATATGTGTATAGGTAATCTACAAGTGTGTAATTTCATTTTTTTTTGTTTTATCGTTATTTTAAATAACAAAAATCAAATTTGTTTGAAAGGGAAATATAAAGTAAATGTAGCCTATCTCTTCTATCTATTCACATAAGTAGAGTAGTTAGAGCATATTCTTTTATATATATATATATATATATATATATATATATATATATATATATATATATATATATATATATATTTCAATGCAAGTGAAAGAAAAGGAATTATTGCCATGACTTAAAACACTAATTTTCTATAATGTTCCCATTGTAACTTAATATAAATTTGGACTATAACTCTTTCACTAATTTTAATTTCACAATTTAGTTTGGAGAGGGTAAAGAATAACAACTAAAAAAATCTCTCATTTTTTCATTCTTGTAAATTTCAAGTTTTGCCAACAATACAAGGAAACAAAAAACCAACAAAAGATTCACTTATAAAAATATTAGTTCTTTGAAATGAATACACCTTTCAACCATCCATTAATTTCAACATTTCAATAGACTAATTTTTTATTTTTTACAACAAGATGAGAAAATGGTTACATTCCTTCCTTGTAATACACCATTCTTTTCTAGCAATACATATTGAATCTTTGAAAAGCTTCCAAAATTATAAGAGTTTTATTTCCAACAAATATGCAACTTGAGTTTCCTTCTTTCCACTACACATTAACAACTTGGCAAGTAAAGTTTACAAGGCTATTCTTTGATATACAAGAGTTACAATCTTCCACTCTAAGTGGAAACAATAATAAAATTTACAACATGGAGGTTCTTCAAACAAGATCGAACACAAATCCTCATCCAAGATCATCAACCAACTTTTTGGCTTTCAAACTTGCATCCTTCAACTCTTCAAAACTTGAATCACAATACAAATAAAGGGGTATAGGCGACGCTCTCCACCCAACCTATAATCCAATAATAGGAGAATCCATCTCCTTATTGTTTCCCGAGCTGACCAAAGAATAGTATGGGGTATTATGCAACATTTGACAACTTTTACAAGAGTATTCCACAATAATCATTTCATAAAATAACACAATAAAATAACACATTCAAACAATCCATTCAAACAAAAATAACTTCCGAACAAGAACATATGTTTGACTACAACAAGCCAACAAGGAGCAATGGAATATAGGAACCACCTCCTTTTGTCTCCCAAGTGATGTAGGAGTTCCACCCAAAATCCTCCATGTGCACAACTCAAAACATAATCAAATCCTTATTTCTACACTTACAAAATATATCCATATTATACTTTTCACTCTCCATAGGTGGAACTCAAACTCACACTCCCTCCAAAATGCATGCCTTAAATCTCCCTTTTCCCTCCCCAATGGTCCCATAAATCCATCTCCCACACCCAACTTAAGGCAAAATACCCATTTACAAACAAACATAACCACAGTACTCAGTATAATATATAAACAAACACCATTTCTAGATTAAATAAATTAGTAAAAATGTAAAAAAGAGATCTTACCTCTCCATCAAGCTTCCAATTCCTTTTATCAACAAGCTTTATAATCCTTCACATCAGGCCCAATCCAAGATGAAACTCCTAGACCAATTTTAAAAAGTGAAAGAGAAGCAATTAAGGCAACAAACCCAAAATCCAGCAAAATCATCCAAAAAATAGAAAAGGGATGTGAGGATGATGAGGTGGCTCCATATAAGATGCCACTTCATCATCCCTCCATTCCAACACAAATCAAACACAAAACCCAAAGTAATTAACTGGACATGTAAGACTTTTGATATAACCACATGACACTCCATCTTGTACACCATGCTTATCAAGGAAAAAAATTAAACGTAGTAAGTATCAAGTGAAATTATTTACCCTTTTTACCCTCCAAAATACATTAAAATGGTCAAAATATGTCTCATACTTCATAAGTAGAGTTGGCAGGAAAGTTTGAGATGTGAGGGACAAGGTTAACTTGTCTCTCAAGCCTCTAAAAGTGGCCAAAAGGAAAAATTCGAATTTTGAAGGGATGGTGGAGTACACACCACCTAAATGTATTTAATTCAATTCACATCATGAACCAAAACAAGGACTATCTACCCAATTTATTTCCCACATGTCATATCTTCCTTCTTAATTCAAATTTAAGCTAAACTAGTTAATTAAGATACATTAGCAAGTGTTAATAAAACAACAATATTCCCCAAATAATTAAACACATGCACAAAAAAATAAAAGAAAGGAAACACATTACACCCATGGCCACATAAATGAGGTTACCCCCTATGGGGACCTCCTAACAAAGCATGTAACAACACAACATAACATTATACACAACTTGTCAAATTTTTGTCATGTTGCACAACATCCAACATCCTTCTGTGGTTATTCCCCTATCCCCTTTCGATGTATATGATATAATTTCACTGCAACACAAACAAAATAACTCTCTGCCATGTAATCATGTAATGACATTGAGAATAATATATATATATATATATATATATATATATATATATATCAATACGTCATAAAATATTAGAATTTCTATCATCTATCATATTATCTATTAATTCAGTTTTAACATCCATAAAATCATAATTCTTACTCAAAATATCTAACATAGGTAATACATCCAGAATACGACATGTTAGTATAAAATCATAATACTACAAATCAACATATATAATTGTCTATCAGTGTCATCTAGTGCATCATAATCAAAATGTAAATCACAACATGTCAATAGTCCACATATACGCATAGTCCATCATCTACTTTTGATAAAAATATAATAACCAAAATGTCTAAGTATCAATCAAACAAAGAATAATAACATCATAATGAAATAGTGTTGAAGAGGAGTGGGCACTATAGCCCAATTCACTAAATACCTATACCTTTTATTTAAAACCCAAACCCATGAAATTTCCCATCGCTTAAGAGTTGTAGGATTAAATATCTACCCTATGATTGAAACAATATGGGCCCTCGATTTTAGGTTTTACCTAAAAGCCCTAAATATCCTTATGATTTCTTTTTATTCTTTTTATTTTCCTAATCCTCTTATTTGCACATTTTTGCTCTCGTAGGTTTGGGAGCATGGAATCCATGGAACTTACAAGGAGCTATGAAGGATTGACTTATTTTGTGTTTCGAGATGGATACATAAATTTTGGATATATATAATATATTATATATATATATATATATATATATATATATATATATATATATATATATATATTGAAAGTCACATAATCTCAGATCTGGGGTAGGTATTCACATATGAATATATACCCTTATTTTATTCGAATAAAATGTGGTATACCCACAGATTTGGGGATTTGATATATATTTGTATTGTTAATTAATATTTAATTTATTATATATATATATATATATATATATATATATATATTCGTGTTTAAATGTTGCGGGTTGGATGACCCATAAAGGGGGCAAATCGAGCATTTTTGTGGGCTCGACTATGTATAAGCCACGCTTATGTGGTTAAAGTTTGGGGATGGGTGGCCATGGTGGGGTGGGTTAGCCATGGCCACCCACACTCCCCTTTCTTTATTTTAATAAAAATACATAACATGGTGGGGTTGGGCCTCCACCCAAACAAATTTATATATATTTTATAATCTTTTTCTTGTATATAACTTGTGTTTGGTATTACACACAACCGTATACATATTTCATACAATATTTAGTTTTATTTAATAGTATAACTCTATATATATATATTAAAAATTATGTAAATTTTTTAGAAATATATATTTTAAATCATATAATTTAATCTATTTGTATCTATGTATATATTTTTGTTTTCTTTTCAAACAAAATTTTGGTAAATCTATTTGTAATGCCAAAAAATTTCGACATTTAAAACCACATTAAACCTTGATAATTATCCGTAAAAGTTGCATTTTTTAAAAACGATTACAAGGGCGTAAACCATATAATACGTTTAATTAATTCTGCCAAAATTTTTCTACATTACATTAAATGGAACCGGTCTAAATATTCTTAACCCATTCCAAAGGTCAATATAATTACAATCCTCTAGAAAAGTGTCCATTAATTTCTATCACTTGGTTAAATAGTTTTCCCCTCTCAAATTAACATTCAAACCCACAATAATTAAACCCTTAACCTTAGTTACCTTAGTTCCCTTAAATTACTAGCTTTAATATTTCCATTGAATCATTTACTAAAAACATACTAGAAGAGTTACATAATTAACTTAACATACAAAGGTACAAAGAGGCCCCATTCGCCCATTTTCACATATACTTAAATAATTTAAATCTTGTAATAAAGATATTCTCACCTAAAAATTGTAGGGTTGATTCTTAACCCTTGGATCAAATCAATTGTGGCCACTAGATCTTAGAATTCTAACCTAACCCTAACCATCCTTATGAAATTTTACTAAACATTTTTCTTGCCCTAGCCTCCTCATTTGGTCTCTTTTCTTTTCTTTTCTTTGATTTGCAAGTTGGAGGAGTGGATGCCATGAAAGCAAGGAAGGAAGAATGCATGGATTGATTCATTTAGATCAAGCTTAGTTTAGTTTAGTTTATGGATTTGATAGTGTAATGTCTTCTATGTTTTTTATTGTAGAGGTTTCCAATCTAAATATGCAATATTTATTTAGTTAATTCCATTTTTGAGTTCTCTATTGGGGAAAACACTCTTTCCAATTAATCTATGAGATTTAATACATTTAAATGCCCATTCAAGGGTTTTCTTCCTCCAAACAATGATTTTTTTCACATATAATTTGTTGGTAGTCTCTTTGTTACATTTTATAGGCTCAAATTTTAATTTAATCAAGTTCAAATTTGCACAACACGGATTTTAATATTTTTTCCAACAATTATGAAACCGCTAGCCTAAGTAGGTGGCGGTCCTTGGACCATTTCTCTACTTGGGTGATGATTAAAAAACCGCCACCTTTCTGTGTGGTGGTTCGAGACCACCGCTCCGATCAATCTGGTGTTTCAGAGACTGCCGCTTTGCATAGGGCAACAGTTTTGTTCTTCGAAAACATAACCATTAATTCAACAATTTTTCCAAAAACCTTTTTTAACTAGGGTGATTTATAGTTTATCCTTAGCTTGAATTTATATGTCTAAGGGAACTAGTTGAAAGTTAAACCATTTATTCCTTCCATAATTAAATCACTAAATTACAAAGATGTTCTATTTTAATAGTAACAAGAAAAGAACTACAAGAATATTTTTCCAACCAAATTGTTTTGAAACTCAAATGAAGAAATGAAATTCAATATATTCCTAAGTATCATTGCTTTATTTTCCACTACAAAAATGTAATCTTTTAACAAGTACCTCATTATATAGTAAAGTGCATCCTTCCATTTCAACTACAACCATTTATTCAAGGAACAATCATCTATTATAAATTTTAAATTTACTAAGAATACATTCTCAATTATTTTCAACTTCTAGGTTTTCCTTTCATTCTTACAATAATGAAACTCCTATAAATAAAAATTAGCTTTCTTCTCCTTTGAGCATAGCTCATTTATTAAAATGCAAAAATATTTATTTCCAACAAGACACATTACAACTTAATAACCAAAATATAAACTACAACGTTTCTTTTAAATGCAAGACTACTAGTCTTCCACCTTAAGTGGGAATTACAAGAAAATATCTACAATGAAGGATTTATTTTGACTCCAAAAAATGCTCCAAGTCCCAAATCTTAATAGAGTTCCACCATTTCTTTTCTTCAATAAAAACAAAAAAAGGGGGAGAGGCAACACTCTCCAACCAAACAATAATACAATGAGGAGAAGAATTTTTCCTCCTCATTGGCCCCTAAGCCCCAACCAAAGTGAAATGAGGAATGGATACAACTCATGACAACTAACACAATGTTTCCACATCACAATACAAAATTTCACAACTATTTAAAACACCTTGAAACATAGGATAATAATCACAAGAATGAAACTATCAAAATACACAAGGCTTGAAAATGTAAAGCCAACAAATAAATGATCTATGTGGAGATCACTTATGCGTCCCAATGAGATTAGGTGCCTACCTTAAAACCCTCCAAAATACATCTCAAAACCACTACCCAACTCTTATGCCTCCCTTAAGTTCTTATTATTCCTCCCACATTCTCTTATTTCTCCCTAAAATCTCTTATGTATCCCTCAAAAGAACCAAGTAAGAAATGCATACATTTTCTTATCAAAGGAGGGGCACCAAATCCAACTCCCTCCCAAAACATGAAATAAATTGTTATGCCTCACTATAATATAAAATACCCTTATATTTTTCCTACACCATACTTAGGCATTCTACCCAAGATCCAAACAAGCACACAAACCATTCACTTACATGTAATACACACACATAAAAACAAACAAGTAAAATAAGGGTGTAGTTCCTACTTTCCATCGTAAGAACTTGATCAAAGAATTACAATCCAAACTCTTTCAAGCTCAATCCAACTCCAACCAAATCCAAGACTTCAACAAGCACTCCAAAAAAACTCTAACTCCAAAATATAAGTACACAATAAAGTGAAGTAACCCCCAAACAAACAAGTAAACTTGCATATATAGAAAAATAGAAGATGAAGGTGAGGTGCTTCCATGTAAGATACCACATCACTTATCCTCAAATCCACATCAAAATTGAAACCTCAAGCCCAAGGCACAAAAATTGGTGGTTGAGAGAAATAAAAATCCTTTTACACACTCAACACAAACCCACACCTCCTAAGGAAAAATTTAAAATCCATGTAAGAGAAGTGCAATAAATGTCACTTTTGCCTTACAAAACACATAATGTGTTCTATTTTTGACCCCCCCAACCCATATGTATAGTTGGTATATGAAATTAAGAGGTATGGGACAAACTTAACTTTTTTACAAGCTTCCAAAATGGCCCTTAAGCCCAAATCTGAATTTCCCAAGTAAGGTAGGGTGTACAACACTCAAAGTCACATACACTCAACTCAAAGCACAAAATACAAAGGACCAAATACTCTAATAAATAGCCCTTTTTTTTCACATCCCCAATTAACGTAATAAATATGATAAATCTTAATTAAATCACATTAATCAACAATGCTTAAATGAATTACATCACAAATTAAATCACATACTCCACACTAAATAAAAGAAAAGAAAATGAATTACACAAATAGCCCATGGTCACATTTAGAGGTCATCCCTTCATGGGGACCCCCTAACAAACTAATAACAAAACATAACACATTACACAAGTTGTCATGGTGACCATCATTATATCCATCCAGTATTCTATTGTGGTTGGTCTCCTAACCCCTTTTTGATTGTTGTGATATAATTACCTATAAAATCACACAATACATCCTTCGGTCTTATGGCCGCATCAAATAAATCAAAGATAAAATATACGCATATCAATCAATAAACATCCTCATATAACTAAATCATCATATCAACTAAATAATGTTATCATTTGTCTAAAATTTAAGAAACATCTCAATTATACCATTTCATCAATATCAACAAGATCCTGAGATAATCCAAATGATAAATCATAGTCAACATGATGAGAATTCCGAATTTCATTAATACATATGCTAACAACACATCATCATAATCAATATAAAATGTCTCTCTATGTCTCTAATAATCCGCACAAATCATACTGTGAATCACAATCCATTAATAGTCGAATATCTCTATCATCTAACATTATGTTAAAATAAAATGATACAATAACATCCATTCCTATAGCCAAAAATAATCAAAATTAAAATATAATAAGTGTCGAAGAGAAGTGGGCATTATATCCCCCTCCCCTTAGACTCGAATTCCTCCTATAAGTCACTAAAATAGGTGTGGAAAATGGGCTCATAACAACATAGAATCCTCGCATGTAGCAGCAATCTCATCATACCTATCCCACTAGACTCGCACCGATCAATATCTCATCCTCGAAGGCCCAGGGTCCTATGCTCTAAAATATGTATAGTCTCTACCATCATCTTCCCCAACTCCTGCACCCGTAATGTGGTCCAATATAATGCATGAGAGAGATATGGGATATATATCCTAAGAACAAATATATGAAACACATCATGCATGCGAGACAAGATGGGTGGAAAGGCTAGATGATAAGCTAAGGGACCGATCCGATCCAAGATCTTGAATGGACCCAAGAATCTAGGAGACAACTTAGAGCCTTTTCCGTAATAGATAGGACTCTTATGAGGTCTGACATGAAGGAATTCCTTCATACCCACCTCATAACTACGGTCAAATATCCTTTGATCTACATAATTCTTCTACATGTCTTCTTCCTCTTATAACCTCTATTGGATAAAAACAATTTTTGCTCCATGTCCCCATGTAACAGAGTTGGTTTTAGAGATACTATGTCCTCAAGTTTTCCCAACTCAAACGTTTCCTACACTCCCTACCGTAAAGTTCCTAAAATGGTGCCATCCCAATAGAACTCTAGAAGTTGTTATAGGAAAACTCAACCAAGTACAACTACTCATTCTACCTCAACTGATGATCCATGAAGTACATCCAAAGCATGTCCTCTAAAATATGATTTACCTACTCCATCTGTCCATCTATCTCTGGATGATATGTTTTATTGAAATTGACACTCGTCCTAAGGGCCTGTTGCATGGTATTACAGAGGTGTGATGTGTATAAAGATCACATCCACAGATGATCTTCTACGAATCCCGTCCAGTCTAAAAATTTGATCCAAGTACACTCTAGTGACATATCTCGAGGATGAGTCTAGTGTGCCATCCCTCGATGACCATCCCATCTTGAGAGAATTTGTTGATTTTTTTCTAAGGGAGCTACCAGGGTTACCTCCCCAAGTGAGATATATTTTCATATAGATTTAGTGCTTTGGGTGTAGAGCCTATCTCATGAGCACCTTATCAAATGAGCACCCCTAAGATATTTGAGCTCAAGTTGTAGCTTGAGGGCTGTAGACACCAAATTTGTGTCTTACGACCCCTTGTGACCATCGCATTTCGCAACCTAACCTCACCACCTAAACCTTACACAATTATTTATTAATTACCTTATAATTAATAAATCCACATCACCATACCTGCCACCTCATGTCGCCACCTCATCGTGACCTAGTCTTAACCCTAAACTAACCTAATTAAGACCTATAACTTGGTCCAATTCCACACCTATGACTAATTACTCCTCATCTGCACCTAAAACCAACTTCATAATGACTTGACCAAGCCCGGTACCAATCCCTCAGAAGAAAAGGAGGGAAAGTGGCTATTTTACCAAAATAGCCCGCTTTGACCGACCGGGACGATCCGTTCCTACTCGACCGCCGTCGGTTGCATAACTACCATCGGTTCCCCGTAAATGACCACTTCCAACCAAAAACAAGGATCGGATTTTCATTTGATCGGGAGAAGGAGAAATCATCGAGAGAATCCAGATTTTGCTAGGCGAAGCGAGAGACAGTGAACAAACAAGAAGAGATTGCAGAGAAGGACATCAAGCCCAAGATGCAATCAATAACTTGAGCCAAGTAACACTCATCCGAGCATCGAGGAGGAAACGCATCCAACTTGGGTCTGTCTTCATCATCACAATCTGAAATTTGCATCTACATCGGGGGCAAGTAAGTAGTATGTTATATGTTTCTAAGCACCATTTTCTTGAGCCTGTTGATTAATAGTAATCATAAGTTTATTCCTAGATCTACTACCAGCTACAACTGCACTTAACCTTCACCCACACACCCTGATATTGCCCAGAAGGCCATTTTACCACACTCTGAGTCTTCCCTATCCTCCCATCATCCCCCTCAGCCATCCACCAATCCTAATAACCCCACAATCACCTTACAACCAACTTCTATCCAGAAGCACTTAGATTGCTGCCCCTACCGGTATCGTTTATCCTCTACCGGCAACGGTTCTCTAACCGTGGTCGGTTACCTAGTGACCGCCGTCGGTCACTGTGACTTATACCCCAAAACCCTTTTGCTCACCTATTAGCCACCTAACAACCCCAAATTCAGCCTGGTTTATCCCTATAACTCAACCTGAACGTATCAACGACCAGTAACCAAACAAACAACGTGACGCTTTATTATTGATAGTTTAGTTTCTATTGCTTTGTAACGAGATACCTAAATCGTGATTTTGCAATAGCTTTCTATATTATCATTTGTGTTGAATCATATTAAAAGGGGAACTGACCACCTTCGAAAGGAAGTTTTTATATTTCCTGGGCCTAAGGCAGATCCCTCATTTGTTGTCTAATTAAAATCTTGTGGTCTTGTATTCTTACTTGCAGGTAGTCCTTCCAAGACAAAAAGGAGTTCTTCGCAGTCGATCTGATCTTTCTCTACGGTATGCGCACACCATCTCAACATTCAACAGGTATTCCTCCTAGCCCTAACCCTTATCTGTTTCTCAAAGGAATGATAGGATAGAAGCAAGTCTATTCTGCAGAGCCGAAACATTCCGTGTGAAACATTTTGGCACGCCCGGTGGGACCCATTTCGGGTTTCTGTTTCTCTTGCTTATTTTCATTTTAGGAAGCATACTTGTTGTTCTTTTTTTTGTTATATTTAGTAAAGAATTTGTCTTGCTTTCCTAGTTTCGCATTAGTGAAAGTCATCTCATTTGCTTCATCGAATATCATTTTCGATTTGGGTTTAAAACATGTGCATTACATTCTTGCTTGGCTTTTTCGATTCTAGTGAACATAGACTAAGTAACAGGTCGTACACGTGGGGGTGATTTCCACAGTATTGACAGGAAATTAATCTTACTTTCACCGCACAACACATACCAATCACTTCACAATAACACAACAACTCAAAACATCCCCCTTTTCCGCGGTATTCCTCTCTTGGATTGAGGTAACCTTATAAGCCAAAACAACTTGACATTTCCCTAAGTCTTTTGTTTAGGATTGACATCATTCCGCGTCTAAAGGCATAAGCCCACAATAATTAAAATTAACCCTAGGGTTAGTCTCTAGATTTGTTTGTGCATCTTGTTTGTTTTCAATTCTGTTTTCTCTGTTATACATTGTCTTCTGTGATTACCTTAGAACAATTTGATAAATATATTGAGCATTTCTAACAATCAAATCAGCAGCTTCTTATATTACCAGTCTTATTACACCGACATCGGTTAACTGACCGACATCGGCTATAGTGTAACCGACATCGGTTACTAGACCGATATCGATTCTTATCTTTTCGAGCTCCTGACAAACCAGCCACCTACCAATTTCACCGATCAGTCGGTTTTGTTCTGCTAGATTGAAACCCTACTGTGAACTCCTGTCCATGGTTGTTATCAATCGAAAGCAAGCCGCCGCCATGGTTTCACATGCTTGCTCTGTTTCTTTGCCTGAATCACCCCCTTCACATTCTGTGGGGAATCCTATGACACACCGAAGTTCCTAAAATTCTGTGGGATAAAGAATTTGCCAAATTTCCGGATGCTAATCCTAGCTATCTGAAGATACTATTTGTCTCATGCCCTTGACCATACACCCGACGGTCAACTCCTTGTTGGCATGCCTATCGGTATAGCTGCTCATTTAACCCCTTCCCCACCTGATAACTCCACTTTGCCTTCCGCATCCTTAGTCTCGTCGTCTACCTCAGCAACTTCAGGGGTCCATACGGCACAGATTGGCTTTCCTTTGGTTAATCTTGGGCCCAACATGTCATTACCGCCGACTGCTCCTACCTCGTCTCTCTTGCAGACTGCTCCGTTCATGACTTGCTCTCTACCACCTATCCACATGAGCTTTCCTTCTCAAGCTCCGCCCACCTTTTCATTTCCACACACATATCCATAAACTCAACAACTTACATAGGACGTCCCTATTCGGTTGCCTCAACACGATCGTCCTTCGTACCTTATCAACATTTAACCCCACCATTGTCTAGCGGTGGCCCTTGGCCCAATTTTCCTCCATTTACCACAACCACACCATCATCTCATCCAACTACTGATTTAATTAAACAAATGATGGACAAAATGCATAATCTGGAGGCTTCTGTTTCAGGAAGTCGTAGCACCTTGACATACGAACAAGTTTGTCGGGAGCCTATCCACCCTGCAGTCCCCCTTCATTCATATCCTCCTCAATGGGAATTACCAAAATTTACCCGTTTAACGATGAGAGGACCCTCAACAACACTTGCGATCATTTAGACATGCTGCTATCTCGATTGCTCACGACGACGCTTTCTTACTCCGCACCTTTCCCATGTCCTTATCGGACCCGCCTTGAGTGGTACGATTGCTTTAACCCGACCTCAATCTTCTCTTTTAACCAGCTAGCCCAATCTTTCTTGGATCATTTCTCCATTAACATTGCCAAGAAAGTATCTATCACCAACCTCTATGCCATCCGACAATTTGAAGACGAATCTATCGCAGATTTTGTTGGACGATGGCGGGGCCTTATCAACCAACTTACGTATGCCTTGCCTCAAACCGAACTTATCGAACTGTTTACGCGGGCCTGCGCTAAGCACATTTCTCCTACCCTCCAAATTCAAACTTTCCGTACATTTGACGAGGCCTTTACTATGGCTCGAAAATTAGAGATTCGAGCCTTAGAGGAAGAGAAATTGCGGTTGCGTAACAAAAACCCCACTTTCCGAACCCAAGATTCCACCAACAAACCTAACACCACCAATCCTCACCCATCGACCACTTCGAAATCAAAAGGGGCCGTGCACGCGGTGATGGTAAAATCCCAACCACCGTCTAATACCCCGCCAAAAACCACCTATAAGTATAAAGCAGAACCCATCAACTACACTCCCTTGGGAGAAACATATGGTGTGATATTGGAAAAATTGCTCAAAGCAGGAGCCATTACCTTACCTCCTGTTAAACCTCATTCCGGGTTTGATTCCACTCACGCCATACCTTCCTGGTACAAAGAAAATGACTTCTGTAACTTCCATGCGTGAAGGGACACGATCATGAGAAGCTGCAAGATGTTGAAAAACATAGTGTAGAAATGGTTGATGTAGGGATATAGCCCTCGATAATCCTAACGCCCTGCTAAGCTAATCGAAATTTGAAAATATTCAACAAACCATTCCCGAATCATTCTTCTAACAGTAAACTAAACCAAGATATTTTAGCCGAGGAGAGTGTTCATGAGATCCATGCAGTCTTCGATTCCCAGCCAAAGACCTCTATCGAACAAATTCTGAATCAAGCCTCTTCACTAACACAGGAAACCGAACCCCCTTCCTCGTCATCAAGACAAACTGAAATCCTAGCCGTTCCTTTACCCATCAAGGAATTGGTTTACAAATGAGCCTTCTTACACCACGTCCTTGCAAGACTGTGAGCGGATGTTATCTAATTTATCTATTTCCCAAGCGTCTCCTTCTACCATTCTTGCTGTACAAGAGGAAGGCTCGCCACTTCTTTTGTCATCCTTAGACGAGAAACCTCTTGAACCGACATCACCACATTCTTTAAACATGACAGATCCTCTCAAACACACCCTCCTACCTATTAGTCCTTCATCACCTAAATCTTTTCAGCAACCGGTTGACCTCTTAACGCCCATTGATACAGTGCCTCATATACCCCTTGTATCACACCCACAGTGGACCGGAATCACAACCCACCTTTCTTCCATACAAAAGTTCCTATTCACACGTGAGGACTGTCATTCCACAGAAGATAGATAGGTCCTATGGGAACATTTGAGTACGCCATATTCTACTCAAATGCAAATGACCGATCCTGATGCCTCCACCATATACCCGAAGTGTTTACAGAAGCTTAAAATGCCCATGTCCTCATCTTCACCCCCCTCATCTCTACCAAATACCTCGTCCACTTCTATTAACTTAGCCAAATCTTCCCCTACGCTTGGGACCTCACCCATACCTAGTCTAACACACCCACCTAAGCGGCTTGATTTATCTAAAAATAAAGCCGTCCATCCCATTAGGAGACAGACTCAATCTCCTCAATCTATGCCGTTAACACAACTAAAACCCTCGTCGTCACACCTACCTTCCATATTGGGACCCCATCCCTCTACCTTACATCAATATATCATACCTCCTGCGTTTTCTTTAAAGCGACCTACGCCTTCTGCACCCATACAGAAATCCAAGGGTATAGCAACACCGTCACCCCGCGTATCCTGTCCACCTATCAACCCTAAACAAATTCCATCATCAAAAGATTTGTTTTCGGTCACTCCTATTTCTCCGTGGTTGTTTTCTGATACCACATCATCTGTGGCCTCATCATCCAACCAGCTAAACATAGCCTCTACGTCAAAGAAACCACGGTTAGTTAAAACCCATTACCAAAACTCCTTGGCTAAACCACCCCCCATACAAACCAACCACACCACGTCATCACCAGAATCGACCCAGTCAATAGCCTCATTTTCCTCTGACTTTGACCCACTCAAAGGGTCTTACGCCAAAATCCTTGCTATGTTGGTGGAGAATGCGACCATTTCCCTACCCCCACTTAGACCTTATGATCCATCTAAACCTCGACCTATAGGTTACGATGAGTCTAAAATTTTCGCTTACCACCACACACCAGGACATGACGTAGAGGGATGCAAAGCGTTAAAAACCATACTTCGTCCGTCACCTCTCTCAGATAGAAAAGTTAAGAAAGACAACTTACGAAGAGAGAGACCTTTAGCTTCAGTTCCCTCTCCTATACCACCTGTCCCCGCCTCACCAAGATCTTTCATTATTACAACCCCACCTCTCGAAAACCATGACCTATCCCTACCATCTTCCTCCTCTCGTATTCACGAGATCAATATGATTAGTGTTGCTACTCGAGGGCAGAAAAACAATGGGAAAGCGAAAGAAAACACGCCTGCGGCATCTCTTTCTCCGTCCACCATCCCGATTGCACCACCACCTAAAGTGGTTATTCGTGGACCCACCTATCCCGTCTCTAATGGCATTGCCCATCGAACTATGATCAAACAGCTTCACCAATCGCCTGTAAAAATGACATTGTATGATCTCATTCAGACTTCTGAATCTCATCGACAAGCTCTTGTTGAGATCCTTCAAGGGATAGAGGTTTTACCTAATGAAACCTTACCTATTACCTCTATTCTAACACCCAATCATGTTGCTTCGCTCACCAAACAATCTATCTCCCCAACCACTTCTATCTCTCTGTGCAATTTCTTTCATTTCTCCGAAGATGAAATTATCGACTTTGGTGCCGTAGATCCTGACCCTGCTCTTTTCATCTCAGCGTACATTCGGGATATTCGGGTACGTCGTGTTATGATTGACGGGGGTGCTAGCCTAAACATCATATCTTCAAAAGCCTTCCAATAAATGAATATCCCTTCTAGTTGCATGTGTGCCAACCCCATCATGTTGCGATCATTCAATGATGCTATTACTTCTACTTTAGGCACCGTGATCCTTAACATTCGTGTAGGACCACGTACTTTACCCGAACTCTTCTATGTCCTTGAGGGAGAGTTCCAATACAACATGTTGTTAGGCCGCCCTTGGATCCGGGCTATGGGATGCGTTCCCTCCACCTTACATAGATGCATAAAATTTGAGTACAAGGGGAAGTCCTACACCGTAAAAGCTGATCCTCCCCCCTTCAAAACTTGCAATATGTTGTATCGCCCTAATGATGTGCTTGTACCAGTCAAGACACCCATTCATCCAACCCAGCCATCCACTTCCGATGCACCTACACCTTCAACTAATGAAACCGTTATTCTGAAATATTACTTCCTTTCCCATGAGATAACATCCCAACCTCCGACCCCTTAGTAGATGTTTTTCAACACCTTACGCTGGGGGAGTACCGTCTATATAACGTTAGTTCTTTCCATACCCCACAAGAGTACGGACAGTTACATGCACATCCCACCTACGACCGTCGCGTGGGGGAGGTAATCTCTTACGGACCACCCCATTGCCGCACCAACCTAACGTATGGGGGTGTTGACGCATCCTCCATTACCCCTGAACCTCCTCTTGGTGTGGTTCCTTTCCAATATGATTTTCAATACTTGACAAATCGTTGTTTCGCCCTCACCTTCTTGACTCGCTGTGCTTGGAAAGGCTTTGGTTTTGGCCTTTACGAACAAGGCCGACATACACTCATTCCCGTGACCACATGCAAACACAATGATCACAGTGGTCTCGGTTTTCTTGAAACACCTACACAGGAGACACCTCGTGTTAGTTGTATCCTGAAGAAGACGACGTCACCCCTACCAAACCATCATCACCCACTTTGCCATCATCACCCACAAAGTCGATAGACCCTGAATCTATCCCTCCTAACTTTTTTTTTCATAAATACTATCTTCATAGGTCCTCTCACTTATCAACGCGATAATGAGGATCCATATTCTCTTCCCCTTCTGTTTCCAGACATGATCGAAGAGGATTTGCCTTCGATTAATGTTGTTGAGTGCCAGGATGATGACTCCATCCTCACTTACCTTGGGGCGGACGACTCCTATATTCAATGCGCCTTACTGTCTGAAACTCAAACCATGTTGAATGAGTCGACTATAGAAATCAACATCCACATAGCGGAGGATCCTCACATTGTGAAGATCGGACAATCCCTTAACACATCAGAACAAGCCGCCTTTACTACCTTTCTCCGTACCCACAACCAAGCTTTCACTTGGTCCTACGCTGACATGCCAAGAATTGATCCTACCATTGCCATCCATAACATCACCCTAAACCCCAATTCCAAACCAGTCAAACAAAAACTGAGAAAGATGCATCCACGCATCGCCCTCTTGGTCAAAGAAGAGCTTCAACGACTTCTTTCTGTTTCCTTCATCTTGCCTATTGACTATCCTCAATGGATTTCTAACATCGTACCTGTCACTAAAGCGATGGGGGGACTCCGGATATGCATAGATTTCTGAGACCTTAACCTCTCTTGCCCCAAGGATGACTTCCCCCTCCCAAGTATTGATCAACTTGTTGATCTCACTGCGGGCCATGAAATGCTTTCTCTCATGGATGGCTTTTCGGGATACAATCAAATTTTGGTAGCCTCGGCCGATCAACATAAAACTACTTTCATAACTCCTTGGGGAACCTTCATTATCGTGTCATGCCATTTGGCCTTAAGAATGCTTTGGTGCTACCTATCAGTGGCTATGACTTACATTTTTCATGACATTATGCACACTATCCTTGAAGATTATGTTGATGATCTTCCTAGAAAATCTAAACATCGCGGTGAACATCTCGATGTTTTAACCATTATTTTCAAGCACTTTGTTGCAATATTCATCCGGCTTGACCAAAGAAATGTGTCTTTGGTGTTCTTTCGGGAAAACTTCTTGGCTTTATCGTCTCTTTGCGTGGCATTGAGGTCGATCCATCTAAAGTCAAAGCTATCCTAGAAATGCCCCACCCAAAACCTCAAACAATTGCGTAGTTTGCAGGGTAAACTTCAATCCATCCGGCGTTTCATCTCCCAACTCTCGGATCGATGTCACCCTTTTCATCACCTTCTTAAAAAGGACATTTCCTTTCAATGGAGTGAAGAGTGTCACCAAGCCTTTGAAGCTCTTAAATCCTATCTCTTGCAACCACCCATGTTTATTCCACCTCAGGATGATTGTCCCTTCTACCTTTACCTTTCTGCCACTGACCATGCTATAGGAGCTATGCTCGCACATCGGGACTCGGCATGTCGAGAACAAGCCGTTTATTATATAAGTTGTACTCTCGTGGATTACGAGACTAGGTATACACATGTAGAAAAATTGTGCCTAGCCCTATCATTCGTAGCCACCAAACTCCGACATTACCTCCTGAATCACAAAACTTTTGTCATCACCAACACGGACCCCATTCATTATATGTATGCCAAACCACATCTAAACCAACGCATCGCTTTGATGGCTAATGCTTCTCTGCAGACCTCGACCTTGAGTTTGTACAACGAGAAGTCCATCAAAGGACAAACTATTGCGGACCAACTTGCGGAGGCCCCTTTACCTGGGGAACAATTCACCAATTTTAATTTCCCTGACGAACTCATCGCCACTCTTTCACTCAGGGAAGAGTCGTATCAAATGACCCTCTTCTTTGATGGATCTAAATGCCAGCGCGGCGGAGGAGCCGGCATTGTTCTCATCCCTCTTGACGCTGAACCTATGCCTCTTTCATTCCGGCTTGATTTCCCCTACACTAATAATACAGCGGAATACGAGGCCCTTGTTTTGGGTCTCCAGGTTGCGTTACACTTAGGTGTCAAATCTATTAATATTTTTGGCGACTCTCAATTGGTAGTCAATCAAGTTATGGGCATCTACCAATGTAAGAATGAGGAACTTCAAAAGTACAAACATTACGTGGATTCACTTTTGACCTCATTTACTCGTTATTCTATCTAGACCATTCCCCGCTCCACTAACAAATTTATAGATACTATGGCTTGCTTAGCCTCGTAAATTCCTGCCTCACCAACTGACTCTGACATATTCGTCTTGGTCCAATAACTTTTTGCCCCATCCTACTCAGCCCCGGTAGTTTGTATGATAAATACTGTGTCTACTAATTCGCAGGATACTTGGTACCACCAATTTCACGACTACCTCACAACCTCTGTTCTCCCACTTGACCTTACTAGTAACGGCAAACGTGCTTTTCTTAAAGGTGTTTCTCGTTATGTTGTCATGGGGGGACTCCTCTATAAACGTGGCTTTGATGGCATCCTCCTTCGCTGTCTAACCGGCGCGGAGGTCACGTATACCATCCAACAAGTCCATGATGGGATTTGTGGTGGATATTTTAGTGGCCTTGCCATGTCTAAATGAATCCTTCGCCTAGGTTATTATTTGCCTACTCTTAACAACAAGCTTTCTACGAATATGTTAAGCGTTGTGTTATGTGTCAACAACATGCCAACCTTCAACATACTCCTAGCCATCCGCTACAGGTTGCGCGAGATCTTTGGCCTTTCTCACAATGGGGTTTAGACCTTTTTGGTGAGATTCACCCGACCTCTTCACAACGTCACCGTTGGATAATCACAGCGACCGAATATTACACAAAATGGGTGGAGGCCATTCCACTCATTTCAATCAAAAAAGAAAAAATTGTCGAATTCGTTAACCATCACATTATCTGTCGTTTTGGTATTCCTCATCGCCTACTCACAGATAATGGTAAATATTTTAAAAATAAGTTGTTCTGAAGACCTTTGTGACAACTTTGGTATCAAACTTAGTTTCTCATCGCCTTACTATCCGCAGGCCAATGGTCAGGCTGAATCTTCTAATAAAACCCTAACCAAAATCCTCATGAAAGTTGTCAATGAGTCCGGAAGAAACTGGCATGATCACATTCCCTTTGCCCTTTGGGCTTATCGTACTAGCATTCGTACCTCCACTAATGCCACACCATTTTCTTTGGTATATGGTACCAAGGCTGTCTTGCCTCTCAAAGTACAAATACCCTCCCTCAGAATATCTCTTCAGGATATTCTCACCAACGATGATTTCCACCAAGAGCGGTTAGCCCAATTAGAGCTTCTTGACGAGCGTCGTCTTACGGCTCTTGATCACCTTCAAATCTACCAAAAATGCATCAAGCATGCTTATGATAAATGGCTTCATGAGCGTACTTTTAAGGTTGGCGATCTTGTCCTCAAAGAGAATCAACATGTAACCAAACTAGAAAAGAGTAAACGTGGAAAATTTTCTCCTAATTGGATTGGGCCTTACATTATCACTCACACTTACGGATCAGGCACTTATCGTTTAGCTTCGCTTAATGGTAAACTTTGAGCACAGCCCCTAATGCCTTGCATCTTCAACCATTCTATTGTTGAAATTAGTGTTATATCACTTTGCTTATCTACCTTACGCTCGTCCTTTGAGCTCATTTACCACCGCATACACTTTGTTTCTTACATCTCCAAATCCAATCAAGCTCACATGGTTTGATTATCACCTCCCCTTAAAATATGCCTTCCCTTTTTAGTGTAGTCCATGACTTCAAAGTATCAAGATGACACATTCTTAATTACACACTTATGGGATTTTCTTGAGTCAAACTTCTTACAAAAAACTAGATGCTTCATGCCCAATGGACATCTAGACCTCTAACTTATACAATAGACTGCTCCCTTGAAGGATAGCTATATGCCAAACTATTGCTCTTATTATAAATGGACTGCTCCCCCGAAGGACAGCTATACATAAACACTGCATCTGCTACTATAAATGATTGCTCCTTGAAGGACAGCTATACACGATCGCCTTATCGAAGCTTCTCGCATTGATCAGCTTCATGAAGACCTCAAGAACAACAAAATATATATCCCATGTAGACTTCCCGCATCAATCAGTCTATATCCAGAAAAATAAAAATACAAGAAATACTTCAAAGCACTTTTGAGTCATGGACTTGTCTATTTAGATTTGGTTTTCTTTTGTCAGAATTGTCATCTTATAATAAGTTCTCTGCACCCTCGCCCACATCAACCACCTCACCCCACCATTTGTCAAAGCACCAAAACTCAAGGGACGTGACGTATATCTAATATATTGTGATTATACCACTCTTTTCACCTGTCGACTTCTCGCCTATGCAAGGTACCTAGGGATTCAAGCTCATCCTACATTAATATGTGGTTTGTTTAGCTCTTCTCAATTACGGGACACTCTTGCCTCTTTTTGCTCGGCTCTAGGATTGTGTGTTTCCCTTAATCAAGACACAATTCCCTACCACTTGGGTATGCTAACTTTCGCTTCACCCATACCTACACCAACAACATTACCCTACCTATACCAACAACATTACCCTACCAACATCAAATTTTTACTAACCAACAAAATTGCCTAACCATACCTAAATTGCCTGAATTCACCTCTCCCTGGTCCTAAGGGAGAACTACATCGGTCTGAGGCCCCTCCTTGCTTTGTGCAATGGGCTATGTAGGCAGCACTTAGGAGACATGGAGTCTCCCAAGGTTAGCTCGACCATCCCCTACCATACCCTCTCATGTGTTGTCTATGTGCCAACATTCATCTTTATCCTTTTTCAAAACAAACAAAAACAACATTTAAAACACAACCATTCTTATTATTATCATCACTCAAAAAGACATACATATTTAGTTTTATTTTAGATGCTAAACAAATACATCTTCTCTATCATCGACTCGCAGGTCGGCATCCTTATTTATTCTAATATTCCTATAAAATCCACTTAGACTCTTGCACCTCCTCCCGAATCAGGTGGTGATCATGATCGTCGATGCCTCTCAGCTGGCCTCTCCATCCTCAAAGGTGCCACTGCCATTGGTTCCTCCCATTGATCCGCCAACATCTCCTGTAACATACGAATACGTCCTCTCGCGTGGAGGAATCTTTCCTCCAGTCTCTCCACTCATAGTTGCGAAGCCTCTAACATTCCCCTTGTCTCATTCACCTGTGTTTGAAGCTGGCGAGCCAAATCCTGCAGACGATCTCTCTCCGCTATAATCATAGCTATGTCAGGGCACTCACGTGCACCTCGCAGCTCTGCTACCCACCATACTCTATAGGCCTCCGTCGTTCCCGCATCCATAACCCTACGATCGGCTGCTATCTCTTCTGGCCCTTCTGGAGGTGTCGGCCGGGGAGGTGAGAATGCTACCTCGGCGTCGATCCTCATGTATGGTCTATATGTCATAGGAATATCCTGAACGAACCCAAATTTTCGCCGCACGTGATCTAGAGGAATCCTCTCGTACTCACCCGGCCTATGCCCTGTGATCCACCTCAATCGCTCTACACCCCTCAACTCCTCAGCTATGTGCTCTGTCACCATATAGTTCCCATACGGCCTCCAACAAATATCCACAACTGTCACCATCTCCCATACCTGTCTATAATACTCGATGTCATCTATCACGGCCTGGGATCTCGCTTCTTGTTCTGTCTGGACCCATCATCTAAATCCCAACCTTTGCACTCCTATCTCTCCCGACTCAATGGGTCGGCCTATTGGACGCACACAACCAATATGCTCATAGGCCCAACAATGTAATAAGTATGAACAATCCAGTTGTCGTCTATGTTTTCGCTTGTATGCCCATAAACCCCTATATAACTCTGCCAGATATGCGGGTGCCCATGCGAATGTCACGCTCATTTCTATCATTTCCCAAATAACACTCATCAATGCTTTAGGAAATCTTCCACCTTCCGCCCTCGGCAATGCATAATACCCCACCGCTATCATTAATAGCACGGCCAACCTTGTTTCCTCAGGATGTGTTGCATACATTGTACCATACGTAAATGATAAACCTCACTGTGTCAAATCTCGAGCGGTGACCCAAATCTGCTTGTTATCGCTTGCTGCCTTGCCCCCTTTACTGGCAACGCTGATACACTATTTTTCCTATCATTGGGAGTCTCAAAATATGGAACACATCTTCCAAAGTCACTGTCATCTCCCCTGTTGGTAGATAGAAGGTATTCTTTTCTGGATTCCATCTCTCAATCAACGCCTGCAACATAGCATGGTTACGCGTGATTCTTGAATAATAGCGGATTCCACTTAACCCCAACCGATTTATCAATGCCCATTCAGCTGGTGTTACATCCGCTCGGATTCGTGACAACAACGCTGGCACAGTATCATTCATCCTTAACCTTGCTTCTGCCTGCATACATCAAAACGACACATAATTACTCAAAAGAACAAATCTCTACGGGTTTTTTCTCAAAATCTGGAAACCCTTACAGTAACTGATAGTGGTTATGCATAACCGATACCGGTTGGCTAACCGATACCGGTTACTTATAAACGATACCGGTCACTGTCAAAATATACCTACCCTGCTTCAACCATACACCTTCGATATTTATGAAGCCCGTTTACTCCTATTTCTACCTAAAAACATACAGGCCCACCACCTTTTACCCTTAGTAGCACTCATACCATCCCCAACCCTTGCTATCACGTTTTCTTTCTCATATCTAACCACTTACACTTCTCTCATCCTATTCAGAAAACATGCAAAAATCAAATTACAACCAAACAATTTACCTCTCCGGATGTAGCAGCTTGAGGTGGCACTCGTCTTCCCTCTCGTCCCTGCCTGCTGGATGCTTCTCCTTGTTCTACCATGATCACCACCCTTTTCAAATTTGCCTTTCTGCCTTCTGAATCTCAGATCACATTCACTTTCCCTGTCTCTTTTCTCCTTCTCACTCAAATCTCTCATGCAATTCCCTGTCTCAGTCGTCAAAAAGCGTCGCGTTCGCGTATTTAACTTCTTGCATGGCTCTAAAAATAAGAACTTAAGTTGCCAACCCAGCAGTTCTATTTTTAGGAAAACAATTCTTGCATAACCGATATCGGTTACTTAACCGATACCGGTCATATATCTACCGACATCGGTTACATAACCGACATAGGTCAAGTCACCCCTTGTTGCTTAAACCTAAGTCATCTCTTCATTTTTGGAAATTTTCGTGGCGCCCGTCCCTTTTTCCTGCATGCACAACACTATTATCCATATTTTTCATTAAATCCACATCTCATTACAATTTCATCACCATCATCTATCTACATTACAAAAACACACAAGCCATCAATAAAGGATATCAAAAACCATCAATTTATACACCATTTGGATCCAACTTAACAGCTACATACATTCAATGTCACAAAGCCAAAACATACAACATTTCATACTATAACATGTCAATTAAACTCATCATTTATATCTATATACATCCCATCAACAAAAGACATCAACATCATTAATATATAACACCAGGTGAATCAATCACATATCACAAACCATCGACAAAACATTTAACGCATTTTACGCACAGCATGTGAGTCAAAACATCATATCTATATATATACAAAGTTTCAAAAATACAATGTGCCCTGCATCGGGGCCTCTGTAATCTCATAATATAACAAAGCCGGCACGCAGCCGCAATAACCGTCAATAAACTCAACTCGGCTCGCAGGCCGGTCTCTCATATCAAAAACATACTCGGCTCGTAGGCCGGTATCAACTGTACAACCTGTACTCGGCTCGCAGGCCGGTATATACAATAAATAAATGAATGAATAAATGAATAAATAGGCACGCAGGCCTCTATCAACACAACCGGTTCATGGCCGGTGCCCATGTCCAATATACAAAATGTGCAGGGACACCTCAGCTCTCTCCACCTCCCTCTGCCTGTCTGCCTGCTGGTCCCTATCCTACCTCTCACCTCCTGCCTGTGACGGACCCACCAGCTGTGGCTGCACCTCCCTGAGACCTCTGGCTCCGAGAGGTCTCTGCTCTATGTGCCGCATAGGGCTGATAATCAGCCCCGGTACCATCAAGAATATCCTGATAGTATCGGGCCTCCGCTCTAGCCTCCATGTAGCGCTCTCGATCCACCGTAGGTGCTGGGGCTGGTCCCCTAACACCTATTACCAATGCCCCTTGTGCTGTCTTTGGTGCGCCATGGTGGTGCTCGTGGCTATGGTGGTACTGCACTGTGCACATGCACTGGGGTACAATGCTATGCCATTGGGTGGTGGTGGTGCCATGTGCACATGTGCTCCGAGCTCAGCTAGCTGTGCCCCTTTAAAACACATATATGTGCTGTGCACAGTGATAGCAAGTGCCCCTGTAATAACTATACCTAGCCCCTGAGCTGATCTCACTCTTTGTCACCGCTGCCAAGTCTGGATGTGCAGGCTGTGCTATCCTCACTGCTCTCTGAGCAGCCCACCAAACCATATATGCTCCCGTATAACCAGCATCATCTACAGTGTCATCTGCTGGCCTCTCAGCAACCCAATCTGGGTCCAAGGGCTGTGGTGCAGTGCAGCAGTGGGGCCTCTACATCATCCCTCCGATGCGGGGAAGGGAGGTGGCTCGTCCTGTCGTAGCCCCATCTGCCTGCGTACCCTCTCTAGGGGTATCCTCTCATACTCTCCCGGCCTCCGTCCTGCTATCCAGAAAGTGTACTAGATCAAGCGCAACTGTACTCGGGCTCCTCTGCGTGGGTGATGACCTCTGTAAGGTCTCCATACGATATCTGCCGCTGTCAGGCCCTCTAATAAATGCCTGTAATAAGCGACGTCCCGCCCTGCAAGCACCGCTTGCTCGTCTCGGCCCACGACCCCCAACCACCTCTCGGAAGCCGTATCTATATATGACTGTGGCCTTGCTCTTTGGGGCAGCCCTCTTGGTCTAAGGCATATGATGTGCTCATATGCCCAACAATACAAGAAAAACGTCGAACAAATCCCGTATCGCCTCATCCGCGATAGCCCCACACTCTCAATACAATCTGTACCGGGTATACTTGGTGCCCAAGCATAACAGTGTGCTCCTCCACCATCTCGTGTAGAACCCCATCGGTGCACATGGAAAGCGGCCTCCCTCTGAGTCCGGGAGGGCAAAGGTGATCCCGATCATCATCAACACGGCAAGCCGTGTCTCATGGCGATGCGCACGGTACATATCCCGATACCCGATGCTCGCGCTGTGATACGTCAATAGCGCGGCTGCATCCCCGAAAACCTGTAGGATGCTGTCCATGGCAGTCTCTGCGTCCACCTGAAAGACTGCCTCTCCCTCAATCGGCAGTCGAAGGATACGATACACATCCTCCAATGTGATAGTCATCTCCCCAGTCGGAGATGGAACACATTGGTCACCGGATCCCATCTCTCGATGAGGGCGACCATCAAACTATGATCCCTATCGATCACTCTGTACCGCTGGACTCCGCCGAGTCCCACCTCGCGCATGATACCCCAGTGTGCTGCGGATACGTGTGGCATGCATCCGTACCAACAGCGGGGGCATCCTATCCCGCATCGTCATGCTGACGTTCCTGTAAAACCAACCCACTACATTAGCCCTACTCTTTATCACAACATCTGCTTTACCTCTATATATCCCCTTTCTTATCCACCTAACCACAACCCGACTCCATACCACATGTCTACGCCCATCTATTTCCCCCTAAAAACAATACCACAACACCCCCACCCCAACCAAAACCATACCCAAATCACTACCAAAAACTCAAAAACAACAACATAACCTAAACAAACAACCCACACCATACTCAAATACCCTACACCATGCCCAAACCATACCCAAACCACATCCAAAAACTCAAAAACAACAACATAACCTAAACCAACAAAAATAGCTAAAAATCACTAAGGACCAAAGATGGCGGTCACCCATAACCGATCATGCGGTCCCCTTCCCATGACGCGGTCCAAGACCGACCAACGCCGGTCCAACACAAAACACCCTGCCCCTGAAATTTTGCAACCGATGCCGGTCGCTTAGCGACTAACATCGGTCGCTGAAACTTCCAGAGTCGAACCCCGTGCGGCCCCCCCACCTACATTTTTTCATTTTTTTACCAATTTACCCACCCAAATACCCTAAAAACCTACCCACCCAGCCGCCTTGGCTTATTTCACCTATCTACCCTCTCTCTTTTTCAAATCATTTCCATTTTCTAATTATTTCCTAAAAAATGTACATTCCTACCCAAACCCCAAATATAGCATAATGCAATAAAATACACACAATGAGGGGTTTCGAACCTACCCGTATGACGACACGTCGTCGTGGAGGGATGGGTGGTGGTGGTCCAGCTGGTCCAGCCCCTCCTGCTCCTCCTGGTTGTGCCATGGCTCCAAATGTCCTCTTCTGGGTCCTCCACCAATCAACTGCTGCCTCCTCTTCACTCGGGCCCACTAACAACTACCTCCTCCAGCCAAATAACGCCACCTCACCCAACTAATGCTCCAATCTTAACTTTCCACGCCAGACAACTCAAATAGATTTCCAAATTGCAAAAGTGACAATGACAGGCCGTATTTTTCTTTTTATAGGTTTTTCGCCCATAACCGATATCGGTTTTATTGTGCCCTAAGGAACCGGTATCGGTACCATAACCGATATCGGTCATATAGAATCGACATCGGTTTTATTCCAAATTGCCCCCAATTTCTGCCCTTATTTACTATTTGCCCTTTTTCACCCACATCGCCTATATCAACCTTTGCTGCAACCATTCTAACCATTTGGCCCGACCCACGGCCGCAACCCAATAACTTGGCCCGACCCAAGGCCGCAACCAAACCATCTGGCCTAACCCAAGGCCGCAACCCAACCATTTGGCCCGACCCAAGGCCGCAACCCAACCATTTGGCCCGACCCAAGGCCACAACCAACCTATTTGGCCTCGACCCAAGGCCGTAACCAAACCATCTGGCCCAACCCAAGGCCGCACCCCAACCATTTGGCCCGACCCAAGGCCGCAACCAACCTATTTGGCCCGACCCAAGGCCGCAACCCAACCATTTGGCTCGACCCAAGGCCACAACCAACCTATTTGGCCTGACCTAAGGCCACAACCAACCTATTTGGCCTGACCCAAGGCCGCAACCAAACCATCCGCTGACCCAAGGCGCGCACCCCAACCATTTGGCCCAACCCAAGGCCGCAACCAACCTATTTGGCCCGACCCAAGGCCGCAACCCAACCATTTGGCCCGACCCAAGGCCGCAACCAAACCATCCGGCCCGACCCAAGGCCTCACCCCAACCATTTGGCCCGACCCAAGGCCGCAACCAAACCATTTGGCCCGACCCAAGGCCGCAACCCAACCATTTGGCCCGACCCAAGGCCACAACCAAACCATCCGGCCCGGCCCGACCCAAGGCCGCAACCCAACAACTTGGCCCGACCCAAGGCCTCACCCCAACCATTTGGCCCGACCCACGGCCGCAACCCAACAACTTGGCCCGACCCACGGCCCTCACTCATCAATTAGCCCGACCCAAGGCCGTACCACTTAACTACTTCGCCCAACATCAACAACATACACTTTTATCCACCCAGTAGCCTTTTGTTCAATCCAGCGCACCTGTTCGTGTTTTAGCATGATTAGGGTCCTTGACTTGATCTGTCGACCAACTTTGCCTAAGACCTAGACCGTGACGTTTATCTCAACCAAACCAACCATTTGGTACTGCCGAACATGCCTAAACATTCCTGTACCTTACCTGTTATATACCCTGGAGCTACTTCCTATGCCTTGGATACCAGGATTATATCACCCTTGTTTGGATAAACTATCGACCTTTGCACGTGCATTGCTGGTTTACTCGTCAAATCATGTACCCTAGTCGCACTATTGCATTTCAACGTGCGTCTACTTCTTTGGACCTACCCCACGATCTCACCCTCATCTCAACACCATTTACACTTTATCAACCCTATCCCTGATTTCACGCTACCTCGATCTATGATAGATTTGAGGGGGATTACCTATACCCTTAACAGGAGTAACCACTTCTTATTATTGTCCGTGCAGCTTTACAAAACAAACTACACGACAATAAGGGGCTAATGTAGACACCAAATTTGTGTCTTACGACCCCTTGTGACCCGCATTGCATTTCGCAACCTAACCTCACCACCTAAACCTTACACAATTATTTATTAATTACCTTATAATTAATAAATCCACATCACCATACCTGCCACCTCATGTCACCACCTCATCGTGACCTAGTCTTAACCCTAAACTAACCTAATTAAGACCTATAACTTGGTCCAATTCCACACCTATGACTAATTACTCCTCATCCGCACCTAAAACCAACTTCATAATGACTTGACCAAGCCCGCTACCAATCCCTCGGAAGAAAAGGAGGGAAAGCTAGCTATTTTACCAAAAATAGCCCGCTTTGACCGGACCGATACCGGTTCCTACTCGACCGCCATCGGTTGCATAACCGCCATCGGTTCCCCGTAAATGACCACTTCCAACCAAAAACAAGGATCGGATTTTCATTTGATCGGGAGAAGGAGAAATCATCGAGAGAATCCAGATTTCGCTTGGCCGGAAGCCGAGATAGGTGAAGAAACAAGAAGAGATTACAGAGAAGGACATCAAGCCCAAGACTGCAACTGAATAACCAGAGCCCAGTAACACTCATCCGAGCATCAGAAGAGGAAACTACATCCAACTTGGGTCCTGTCTTCATCATCACAGTCCTGAAACTTGCATCTACATCAGGGGCAAGTAAGTAGTATGTTATATGTTTCTAAGCACCATTTTCTTGAGCCTGTTGATTAATAGTAATCATAAGTTTATTCCTAGATCTACTACCAGCTACAACTACACTTAACCTTCACCCACACACCGGATATTGCCTAGAAGGCCATTTTACCACATTCTGAGGCTTCCCTATCCTCCCATCATCCCCCTCAGCCATCCACCAATCCTAATAACCCCACAATCACCTTACAACCAACTTCTATCCAGAAGCACTTAGATTGCTGCCCCTACCGGGTATCGTTTATCCTCTCTGGCAACGGTTCTCTAACCGTGGTCGGTTACCTAGTGATTGCCGCTCGGTCCATGCGACTTATACCCCAAAACCCTTTTGCTCGCCTATTAGCCACCTAACAACCCCAAATTCAGCTGGTTTATCCCTATAACTCAACTCAACGTATCAACGACCAGAATCCGAACAAACAACGTGACGCTTTATTATTGATAGTTTAGTTTCTATTGCTTTGTAACGAGATACCTAAATCGTGATTTTGCAATAGCTTTCTATATTATCATTTGTGTTGAATCATATTAAAAGGGGAACTGACCACCTTCGAAAGGAAGTTTTTATATTTCCTGGGCCTAAGGCGAGATCCCTCATTTGTTGTCTAATTAAAATCTTGTGGTCTTGTATTCTTACTTGCAGGTAGTCCTTCCAAGACAAAAAGGAGTTCTTCGCAGTCGATCTGATCTTTCTCTATGGTACGCGCACACCATCTCAACATTCAACAGGTATTCCTCCTAGCCCTAACCCTTATCTGTTTCTCAAAGGAATGATAGGATAGAAGCAAGTCTATTCTGCAGAGTCGAAACATTCCGTGTGAAACAGGGCCTTCTAGAGAAAGGCCTATTCTATCCTAGTGTATCCCCTTGGAGTACACCGGTGATTTTTGTGAAGAAGAAGGATGAATCTATGCGGTTTTGTATTGATTACCGCCAATTTGAACAAAGTAACGATCAACAATCGTTACCACCTTCTGCGCATTGATGACTTATTTTATCAAATGAAGGGGGCCACAATTTTCTCAAGATAGATATGAAGTTAGGGTATCATAAGCTGAGGATTACAGAGGTAGATATTCATAAGATTGCTTTCATATTTGAGATATGGCCACTACAAGTTAACAAAGTGGTACCTTTTGTCCGAATGCACCCACAATGTTCATGATCTTGATGAATGGGGTATTCGTGGACTTTTCTAAACATGCTCATATTCCATGACGACATTCGATTTACTCATGCATGCATGAGGAGCACCTTCGCTAGGTTATTTTGTGTCTTCGTGAGCAACATCTTTACGGGAAACTAGAGAAGTGTGCATTCTTTTAGACAGAGGTGCAATATTTGGGCCACATCATTTCTAGGGAAGGCATCGCAATCGATCCTTCCAATATCTGAGCTATCATGGATTTTCCAACACCCACCAGTGTGACCGAGGTGATAAGATTCATGGGTTTGGTAGGATATTACAGGATATTTGTTCAAGAATTTTCTCGGATTGCACACTCATCACTTCCCTTCATCGGAAAGGGAAGAAGTTTGTTTGGTCAGATAGATGTGAGCAGGCCTTCAGGACACTAAAGGAATGCCTTACGATAGCACCTATTCTAGTAGTGCTAGATCCTTAGGGTGAGTTAAACATTTACACAGTATGCTTCTTTAAGAGAACTTGGAGGTGTGTTGATGTAGGGCAGACTAGAGTAGTTACTTTTGAGTTTCATAAAATCAAATATTATGAGCTCAACTATTTGAATCATGATCTTGAGCTTGCAGTAGTTGTGCATGCCTTAGTGCGGTGGAGACATTTCCTCCTTGGGCAGAGAATTACACTCGGGACTAATAACTTTGAGTTTTCACCACCTCTTCACGTAGCTCAATCTCAACGCCCCGTCGGCAGCATTGGATGGAGTTACTTTATGAGTATGATATGGAGATAGAGCATGTGAAGGGGAAGGAGACTGTAGTTACGATGCTTTGAGTAGACGGAGGCATGTGGCTATGGCTACTTCGGTAGTTCTGATTTACGGAGTAGGATCTTGTAGTAGCTTCCTCATGACAACTTCTACCTTATAGCTAGAGCAGGTGATTAAGTCTCGAGGCCCCTTGAGGATATTTGATGGATTTTCATTAGAGGTAGATGGTATTCTTAGACACAAAGTTTGGATATACATTCCTAGAGATGGAGACTTGAGACAGGAAATTTTGACAGAGGCTCATCGTGCACCTTATTTAGCCCATCCTGGGGTGAAGAAGATGCATGCCACTTTGAGACTATTGTACCATTGGAGAGGACTTCAAAGAGACATGCCTTAGTTTGTTTCACACTATTTAGAGTGTGAAAGGGTGAAGGATGAGCATTAGCATCTAGTTGGACTTCTTTTTCTCATGCTATACCGGAGTGCAAGTGGGACACCATTTCCATGGACTTCATAGTTGGGATACCGACATCAAGATATCACCACGACACCATCATGGCCACGGTGGATAAATTGATGAAAGTGGCTCATTTTTCTCTTGTGAAGACCACCTACACAGCTAGTGTAGTGGCATGGGTCTATCTTGATGAGATTTTCAGATTACACGGGATTCCACAGAAGATTATTTGTGATCGCGATCATTTGTAAACTTGCCATTTCTAGACCTCCTTGCAGATGCTCTAGGGACAAGGATCAATTTCAGCACAACATATCACCGTAAGATAGATGGACGAGAATGAGCAAGTGAATCAGATCCTAGAGGACATGCTTAGGATGTACGTTATGGATCACTAATCTAAATGGGAGGAGTATCTTGTTTTTGGAAGTTTACCTATAATAATATTTTTCGAGTTCGATACACATGACTCCTTTTCGGGCATTGTATTATAGAGTACAGGACACCTCTTAGTTTGGATAGGTTAGAAGACATGGTTTCTCTTGGTCCAACCTTATTGTAGGACATAGAGCAAGTAGATTGTTTTTATTAGACAGAGATTGCATGAGGCACATGTTAGGTAGAAGAAGTATGCGGAGACCATCGTAGGATAGATCATAGTTATGTGGTGGGAACGAAGGTGTTTCTTTGTGTCGTCGACCACATAAGATCCCTATCTCATATGGAAAAGGTTATAAGATTTCTCCTAGGTTTGTGGGTCCCTTTGAGATGTTGGAGGCATCGATCCCTTGGCCTATTTTCTAGCGTTACCACCTAGCTTATCTCGCATTCATGACGTGTTTCACATTTTTGTGCTTAGGGAATATTTTTGATCCTTCTCACGTGCTAGAATGAACCACCTTGTAGGTGCAGGATCGGGGCAGGTGATGGTGGAGGTCATCCGCATTATAGAGTGCATGACCCTAGGACTTCGTGGTAGAGAGATTGACCAAGTTCAGGTACAGTGGGATAGAAATGATGAGACTGCAACTACATCGGAGGATGCTACATTGTTATGAGTGTAGATCCCACACATGTTCAAGTGACTTCCAGGAGGAAGTCGAGTCTAAAGGGAGGGGGATGTAGTGCCCACTTCCCTTCAACACCTTTTTTTTGATTTTGTTACTATTGACTACACTTATGGACATGGTTGTAGCTTTTTGATTCAGCATGATACTAGATGTTAGATATACTAGACTATTGTTGATTCGATTCATATATGATGCATGTGGATTATTAGAGACTTTTGATATTGATGTTGATATGTTGTGGACATGGTTATTTATATATATTTCTGACATGCGATATACTTTCGTCACCATGAGTAGGCTTTGATAATTGAATTTATGTTGTGATCATTTTGACATGGATGAAACATTGGATAGAAATGTTGCTAGAAATTTGTAAATGATTCATAATTTTCCTAGATGATATTAGTTCGTATATAGATGATTTTAGATTTATATTACATATTTTGGCATGGATGTTTTAATGTGGCCACAAGGCCGAAGGAGGTATTCTCTGTTTTGTAGGTATATTTATATTCACAACATCGGGGGATTGGAGACCAACCACATTGGAATTCTAGATGAATTTAGCTAGGGTCACCATGGCAACATGTAATTGTGTGTGTGTTAGAATTATTTGGTTAGGGGAAAATTGTGACCAAGGGGTCATGTGTTGTTTTTGTTTTAGTTCCCTTTTATTAATGTTAGTATGTGTTCCTTTGAGTGATGTAATTTACTTGTTTTTATTATTTAGAAAATGATGTAATCTTCTCCCTTTGTCTTAGTGGGTCTAAGTGTCTTAATTAGAGTTAAATTAATCTTTTTCCTAATTAATTAAAGATGTGACCAAAAGGAGATCATTTATTAGACTTGACTTGCTCTTGGATTTTGTGTTGTGTGTTGAATGCTTGAGATTTTGAGTGTTGTACACTCTACCCTTCATGGGAAACTCGAATTTGACCTTAAGGGAAAATTTTGAAGGCTTGTGGGACAAGTTAAACTTGTCCCACACCTCTTAAATTGATATACCAACCCTACCTATGGGTTGGGGGTCAAAATTAGACCCCATTAGGTGTTTTGGGAAGAGAAAAAGGTGAAATGTTTATTGCACTTTCTTTCAAATATTTAATTTTGTCCTTTGGGGGTGTGGGATTAGTTTGTGTGTGCAAGTATCTTGTCATTCCTCTCACCCACCAATTTATGGTGCATTGGGGTTGAGGTTTGACTCAAGTGAGGTGGAGTTGAGGATGAGTGATGTGGCATCCTACATGGAGCCACCTCATCCTCCTCCCTCCCTTTTCTATTTATAAATTCTCTTTTGCTTGTTTGGGGGTTACTTGATCATTTTGGACTCTTGAATTTTTGGAGAGTTAAGGATTTTGGGAGAGCTTTGGATTGTTGAGCTTTGGGATGCTTGCTTTGTTTTTGGAGGAGCTTGGAATTTCATTCTTGGGACAAGATCTACTATGGAGAGGTAGGAGATTTACCTTTCTTTTGTTATACTTTTATTATGTGTTTATATGTTGTGTTGAGTGTTGTTTTTCTTTTGGAATGCTTGTTGGGTGTGGGTAGATTTCCTAAGTTTGGAGTAGGAGGAGACTATGGGGAGTATTCTTGTAGGGAGGCATAAGAGTTTACTTTCTTGTTGGAGGGAGTTTGGGTTGGGTGCCCCACCTTGCATTTCTTCTTGTTTCTTGTTATGAGGGAGGCATAAGAGATTGAGGGAGGCATAAGAGTATATGGAGGTATAAGGGGTACTTGAGGGAGGCATAAGAGTTTGTAGGGGATTTGAGATATGCATTGGAGGATTTAAGGTGGGCACCCATTCCCATTGGGAGGCATAAGTGGCCTCCCCATAGGTCTTGCTCTTTTGGCTTTCTTGATAAGCCTTGTTATATTATTGTTTTGTTGTTCCTTTTGTTTGTGTTGTTGTTGTGTTTGAATGTGGATGGAATGGATTGTGAAACTATTTTTTTAAGTATTGTGGAAGCTTGTTGTTTCCATGTGTTGAAATCATCTTCCATTGTGATGTGGTTGGGGCTCGGGGCCAATGAAGAGGATGGCTTCTCCTCTTCATTGGATGTCTTGGTTGGGTGGAGAGTGTTGCCTCTCCCCCATTTTGTTGTGAATCAAACAAGTCTTGAAGGAGTTATCTTGCTTGGAGTTGTGGAGCTTGGAGTGTTTTTGGAGACCTTGAGAACTTATCCTTGTGAAGAAACTTATTGTATTCCACTTAGAGTGGAGGAATTTGTATTATTATAGTTTCTTTATTTGCATTCTTGTATTATTTCCCACCTTGAGTGGATGACTTTGTAATAATTTCTTAGAAGAGTTTGCATTCAAATATTTGTATGTTGAAAAGAGAAAGAAGGATTGTATTGAGTTAGTTGTGAAATGGAAAAGAAAAAATTACTTTCATTATGAAGTTGTAAAGTTGTAAATGAGAAAGAAGGAAAAATAGAAGTTGTAAGAAGTTGAACTTGTATTCAAAATAGAATTACATGGAAAATAAAGAGTTTTAGTCATTTTGAATAAACATTTACATTGTAGTGAAATGAAAGAGAGAAAAAATTGGACATATTGTTAATTAGAAATGTTTATTTTTTTATGCAAGAAAATGATCATGTATAAGTAGTAGATTAGATTTCTTTTTCTCTTGTAATGGAAAGAAAATCTAGTTAAACAAATGGAATTATTCTTGTAAGTAGATGAGTTTTATTAGAGTTGATAATACTTTAAAATGAGTAGATTTAACTAAGAAATGAATAAAAGAGCAATAAATCTCAAATATGGAACTCTAAATGAACAAAAACAAACTCAGAATGCATTTTTAAACCTTTTGGTAACTTTTAGTTTCTTGGAAAATCTCGGTTAAGGTTCTATTTTTTCTCAAATAGGACCACTCATCACGTAGAGCAAGGTCCCATAACCACCGCTCAGGCTAAGGTGGCGGTCTCAAAACTCATGCTCAGTAGGGCGGAGGTCCATGGTTTGTCACCTAGGAAGGGCGATGATTCTAGGATGACTGGTCTTTTCTTGGTAGTGTTTTTTTCACTTACGATAGAAATCCATGGATCTGCACCCGTGTGAAAACTTTAACTAGTTTTTTTACAAAATTATACGATATAAAATTTATGTATTAACTACCAACAAGTAGAAAAATGAGTAATCCTTTGGATTTGAACAATAAAACATACAAATGGTGGATCCAAAATTATCCTTTTTCATTTATAACATTGGGGTAGGGTTTGCCCCAAATTAAAAAACCTAAATACAAATGGTTTGTGATGAAATCAGATTGGGGAAATAACCTCCCAATCCTTGAATGAAAATGAAAACAAAATTAAAACCTACAATTTAAACCTTCTAATATTGGCCCTTGTAGAGAGTCCTCCATGATTTCTTCCTCCTTGCTCCCATGGACTTCTCTTCTCCAACCTACATTTTTAGCAAAACAAATAGACCAAATGAGGGAAATGAATAAAGGAAAGGCTTTAATAAAACTCATAAGGAAATTTAGGGCTTGATGGGAACCCTAGGATCTTGTGGTTGAATTTGATTTGATCCAAGGGTGGAGGTTTCACCCTACTTTTGTTAGGTGAGAATGATTTTTATAAAATGTTGTTTTTAAAAACTTTAGTAGTATGTGCAAATGGGGAATGGGGCCATTTAATTGCCATAGAGTGCTAAGCCATGGTTAGTCCTTAGAAAACTTTAGTTAGTAATAAAAAAGACTCTAATTTATTAAGATAATGATTTATATTATTTGTGTAAGAGGTTAACCTTATTAGAACTAAATTTTATTAAGGAAAAGAAAGTATTTAATTAAGTAAATTAATTCTCGTTACCTTCCTAGTGAATAATTGGTTAATGGACCTCAATGATGAATTAGAAAAAATTTAACCTCCTAGTAGACCTGATTCTTTAACCGTAGGGTTGAATTTAGTGGTGTGAGTTAGTTGTGGTACCCTAGGGGATTAACCCCGTGTAAACTCTTTTACCTATATCCTTAATCTTGTAAACAAAACAAAAAAAATTTAGTCACCATTTTTGGGTGTTGTGTCTGGTGTTAGCATGTTCCTAGAACATCATTTTTGATGGGCGTTACATTTGGTATTAGAACCATGGGTTCAAATATTGACCCTTGGCACACTAGAAAACATGAAGACTTCAAAACTTTATCCTAGTGCCACATTATTCTTTAAACCTAGGAAAAAAAAACACTAGCTGATATTTGGATAATTTTAGAAAACTTAGAAAACTGAAATAAAACCAAAATGATGAACTAACTCTCGCCTTGGTCTGTGCATGAGACGCAGACCAGATGAGGGGTCTTTTCATATAGTCCTAGGTGTACAACTGCTAGATTAAGGATCAACAACCATTCTTCCTCAGATTTTATAGACACTTCAAGACGTCAATGCCACTATATGTGGAGGGTCCCTAGGAGGACAACTTTCTAGAGAAGATATGGAGCCATCAATTGAGGCTAGGGAATCTCCTCAATATATCATGGAGCATGGGGGAGAGAACTTCTACGTGGAGTCACCTAGGGTAGATTCACCACAGAGAGGGCATGGAGATAGGATTTTAGGACATAGGGACAGATCTCGAGCCTTAATAGAGGGAGGAGCATGCAGAGAGACCTAGGGCTCATCGGTTGTTGGCTACGAGACCATATCAGGGAGATCCTGAAGCTACAGCCATATCATTATTTTGGAGATACAAGAGGTTTTCAAGCAGAGGCCTGGTTGGTGAGCTTGAGTGGATGCTTTAAGATCTGTCCTTGTATCTAGCAACACGAAAGCTTGTGTTGTGATCCATCCTCTTCGGGATGGAGAAGGAGTCTAGTGGAGGACCAAGGAGTAGAAGCTCCATGTTGACTCAGAGACCATTACTTGGGAGCTTTTTGAGGAGCATTTAAGGAGCAGGTATTTACCTAGGAGGTTTATTCATTAGTAGATAGACGAGTTTCATGACCTTTACTAGGCATCTATGATTGTAGAATGAGTATGAGAATTGATTTCTAAATCTACTCTACTCCATGTATGTCGACTATATGCAAGATGAGAAGGTATGGATTTGAAGGTTTATCCGGGGCCTAAATTTGGATTTGGGTGGTTTGGTACACATTCACTACCCACATAATTTAGCAGAGGGCATGGAGAAGGCCTATACTACATAGGAGACATGGGTGAAGACACAATAGGCTAGAGACAGAGTTCAAGCTGCATCCAGGTAGATGGAGGATAGCAGATCGAGGGGGTCAGTTCCTCCTCCTGGTGGATAGAGTATAGGATATTCTTCCTTCGAGACCACCTCATCACCACCTCGAGACTATAAAATCTGCCCACCTTATAGACCTCCTCAGAGATTTGATGCACAGAGGGGTGGAGTATGGGGCCTCCTCCTAGAGGTCCCATCAGGACATAGGGTGTATAGAGAGCTCAATCAATAGGATCTAGTCAGACCTCAATCCTTAGCCAGGGTCATCAGGGATCCATAGCTTAGACATCTAGATTACTAGCCAAAGCTGCATCCCACTAGAGAGGACTAGGTAGTTGTTATGGTTGTGGTGTTATTGGACATCATTGGAGAGAGTGCCCACAAAACCTTAGCGACAAGGGTAAGACACAGATCTTAAAGCCTACTATTGGAGATATGGCACAAATTCATTGGATCTATGCATCGATCGAGAACCACCAGGCTGATCACCAGAGTACTGTGATAGATATGACATGTAGTATTGGTGGTATTTCTACCTCCATATTGTTTGATTTTGTTTCTATGATTATTTTATTGAACCATCGTTAGTAGAGAATTGCAGGCTTGTAGTAGTTAGGTAGGGTCCTTGTTGGGATGTTGAGATGGCTACTGGAGCCAAAATTTCTTTAGAATCCTTATTTAAAGAGTGTGTAGTGGATTTGGGACCCTTCACCACTACTTCGGATCTTTGAATCCTTCCATTAGGTTCCTATGGTGTCATTTTGGGCATGGACTAGTTTCTTGCACACAGAGCTAGAGTGGACTATTACCATAATAATATTGCTTGTATAGATGATCTAGGAGTGGAGTTAGTGATATCAGGGGTTACGAGGCCCATTTCTATTCGTACCATCTCCGTTATGTAGCTTAAGCGGTGTGTGACAGGGTTTTCATTTGTATGCTATTCTCGTTAGTGAAATATCCGAGGATGAGTCTAGTATACCATCCCTTGATGACCATTCCATCTTGAGAGAATTTTCTTATGTTTTTCCAGGGGAGCTACAGGGTTACCCCCCACGTGGGATATATTTTCATATAGATTTTATTCCTGACAGAGCCTATCTCACAAAACCTTATCAAATGACCACCCCCGAGCTATGTGAGATCAAGTTACAACTCGAGGGCCTTCTTGAGAAAGGCCTAATCTATCCTAGTGTATCCCCTTGGGGTGCATCGATGATTTTTTTGAAGAAGGATGGATCTCTACGGTTGTGTATTGATTACTACTAGCTAAAAAAGTAACGATCAAAATCATTACCCCCTTCCGTGCATTGATGACTTATTTGATTTGATCAAATGAAGGGGGCCACAATTTTCTCCAAGATAGATCTTAAGTTAGGGTATCATCAACTAAGGATTATGGAGGCAGATATTCATAAGACCGCTTTCCGTATGAGATATGGCCACTACAGTTCACAAAGTGGTACCTTTTGTCCGAGGAATTCCCCCGCAGTGTTCATGAGCTTAATGAATGGGGTATTCAAGAATTTTCTAGATCGCTTCATGCTCATATTCCTTGATGAGATTCTATGTTACTCACACATGCGTGAGGAGCACGAGGAGTACCTTAATCAGGTTCATTTGTGTCTTCATGAGTAGCATCTTTACGAAAACCTAGAGAAGTGTGCATTCTTTCAGATAGAGGTGCAATATTTGGGCCACATCATTTTTGGGGAAGGCATCGCAGTCGATCCTTCCAAGATTTGAGCTATCATGGATTGGCCAACACCCACCAGTGTGATGAGGTGTGTAGCTTCATGGGTTTGGTAGGATATTATAGGAGATTTGTTCAAGACTTTTCTTAGATTACGCACCCCATCACTTCCCTTCAACGGAAAGGGAAGAATTTATTTTGTTACATAGATGTGAAGCAGGCCTTCAAAATACTGAAGTAATACCTTATGATAACACCTATTCTAGCAATGCCAGATCCTTAGGGTGATTTCTACGTTTACACAAATGCTTCTTTGGTAGGACTTGGAGGTGTGTTGATGCAGGAGGGAAGAGTAGTTAATTTTGAGTCTCACAAACTCAAATATTATGAGATCAACTATCTGACACATGCTCTTGAGCTTACAGTATTTTTGCACGCCTTAGATTGGTGGATACATTTCCTCCTTGGCCGGAGATTTACACTCAGGACTAATCACTTGAGTCTTCGCCACCTCTTCACATAGCCCAATCTCAATGCTTGTCAAAAGGCATTTGATGGAGTTACTTTGTGAGTATGATATGGAGATAGAGCATGTGAAGGGGAAGGAGAATGTACTTATAGATGCTTTCAGTAGACGAAGGCATGTGGCTATGGCTACTTAAGTAGTTACAGATTTGCGGAGTAGGATTTTATAGTAGCTTCCTCATGACAACTTCTACCTTGCAACTAGAGCAGAGATTGAGTCTCATAGATGCCCCTTAAGGGGAGATTTGATGGATTTTCATTAGAGGTAGATGGTCTTCTCAGACACAAAGGTCAGATATATGTTCCTAAAGTGAAGACTTGAGACAGGACATTCTTGATGAGGCTCATCGTGGACCTTATTTAGCCCATTCTAGGATGAAGAAGATGTATGCCACTTTGAGACAATTGTACCATTGGTGAGGAATTCAGAGAGACGTGGCTCATTTTTGTCATGTTTTTTAGAGTGTCAGAGGGTGAAGGTGGAGCATCAACATCCATCTGGCCTTCTTTTTCCTCATGCTATACTAGAGTGGAAATGGGACACCATTTCCATGGACTTCATAGTTAGGTTACTGACTTCGAGATATCACTACGACTCCATCATGGTCATGGTGGATAAATTGATGAAATTGGCTCATTTTTCTTTGGTGAAGACCATCTACATAGCTAGTGTAGTGGCACGGGTCTATCTTGATGAGATTGTCAAATTACACGGGATTCTATGGAAGATAATTTACAACCGTGATCCTTTGTACACTTCCCATTTCTGGACCACCTTACAACATGCTCTAGGGATGAGGATCAATTTTAGCACAACATATCACCCTGAGACAGATGGACAGACCGAGCAGTGAATCGATCCTAAGGACATGCTTAGGATGTACGTTATGGATCACCAGTCTAAATGGGAGGAGTATCTTTACTTTATCTAGTTTTCCTACAATAATAATTTTCGAGTTCTATAGGAATGGATCCTTTTCAGGGAATTGTATGGTAGAGAGTACATGATACCTCTTAGTTGGGAAAGGTTAGAGGATAGGGTTTCTCTTGGGCCATCCTTATCACGGGACATGGAGCAGCGGAGGTTGTTTTGATCGGACGGAGATTGTAGGAGGCACAAGACAAGGCCAAGAAGTACGTGGACCAGCATAGGACAGATCATAGTTATGAGGTGGGCACAAGGTTTTCTTCATGTCGACCGCATAAGTGCCCTATTTGTTATGGAAAAGGTTCTAAAAATTTTCCTCGGTTTGTGGGTCCCTTTGAGATCTTGGATTATATCGGTCCCTTGGCCTATCATCTAGCGTTTCCACCTAGCTTGTCTCGTGTTCATGATGTGTTTCATGTTTATGTGCTTAGGGGATATATTTTTGATCATTATCACTTGCTAGATTGGACCGCAATTCAGGTGTAGGATCAGGGGTAGGTGATGGTGGAGCCTGTCCGCATTATAGAGCATAGGACCCTAGGCCTTTATGGCAGAGAGATTGACCAAGTTTGGGTGTAGTGGGACAGGTATGATGAGACTATAGCTACATGGGAGGATGCTACATTTCTACGAGTGTAGTTCCCACACCTATTCCAGTGACTTCCAGGAGGAAGTCGAGTCTAAGGGGAGGGGGATGTAGTGCCCACTTCCCTTTAACACCTTTTTTTTTGATTTTGTTACTATCGATTACACTTATGGACATGGTTGTAGCTTTTTGATTCAACATGATACTAGATGTTAGATATACTAGATTGTTGTTTATTCGATTCATATATGATGCACGTGGATTATTAGATACTTTTTATATTGATGTTGATATGTTGTGGACATGGTTATTTTTATATATTTCTAACATGTGATGTAATTTCGTTGCCATGAGTAGGCTTTGATAATTGAATTTATGTTGTGATCATTTTGATATGGATGAAACGTTGGATAGAAATGTTCCTAGAGATTTGGAAATGATTCATAATTTACCTAGATGGTATTAGTTCATATATAGATGATTTAAGATTTATATTGAATATTTTGGCATGGATTTTTAATGCGCCATGAGGCCGAAGGAGGTATTCTATTTTTTACAGTATTTTTATATTCACAATAACATCGGGGATTAGAGACCAACCAAATTGGAATTCTAGATGAATTCAGATAGGGTCACCATGGCAACATGTAATTGTGTGTGTGTGTTAGAATTATTTGGTTATGGGAAAATTGTGACCAAGGGGTCATGTGTTGTTTTGTTTTAGTTCCTTTTATCAATATTAGTATGTGTTCCTTTGAGTGATGTAATTTAATTGTTTTTATTATTTAGAAAATGATGTAATCTTCTCCCCTTTTTCTTAGTGGGTCTAAGTGTCTTAATTAGAGTTAAATTAATTTTTTTCTAATAAATTAAAGATGTGATCTAAAGGAGATCATTTATTAGACTTGACTTGCTCTTGGATTTTGTGTTGTGTGTTGAATGCTTGAGATTTAGAGTGTTGTACACTCTACCCTTCATGGGAAACACCAATTTGACCTTAAGGGTAAATTTTGAAGGCTTTAGGACAAGTTTAACTTGTCCCATGCCTCTTAAATTGTCATACCAACCTTACCTATGGGTTGGGGGGTCAAAATTAGACCCCATTGGGTGTTTTGGGAAGAGAAAAAGTTGAAATGTTTATTGCACTTTCTTTTAAATATTTAATTTTGTCCTTCAGGGTGTGGGCTTAGTTTGTGTGTGCAAGTATCTTGTCATTCCTCTCACCCAAATATCTATGGTGCATTGGAGTTGAGGTTTGACCAAGTAAGGTGGAGTTGAGGATGAGTGATGTGGCATCCTGCATGGTGCCACCTCATCCTCCTCCCTCCCTTTTATATTTATAGATGCTCTTTTCTTGTTTGGGGGTTACTTGATCATTTTGGGATCTTGAATTGTTTGAGAGTTAGAGAATTGTAGGAGATCTTGTGGATTGTTGGAGCTTATGGATGCTTTCTTCATTTTAGAGGAGCTAGGAATTTCATTCTTGGGACAAGATCTACTATGGAGAGGTAGGAGCTTTACTTTTCTTTTGTTATACTTTTATTATGTGTTTATATGTTGTGTTGAGTGTTGTTTTTCTTTGGAATTCTTGTTAGGTGTGGGTAGATTGCCTAATTTTGGAGTAGGATGAGACTATGGGGATTATTATTGTAGGGAGGCATAAGCGTTTAGTTTCTTTTTGGAGGGAGTTTGGGTTGGGTGCCCCACCTTACATTTCTTCTTGTTTCTTGTTATGAGGGAGGCATAAGAGATTGAGGGAGGCATAAGAGTATATGGAGGTATAAGGCGTACTTGAGGGAGGAATAAGAGTTTGTAGGGGATTTGAGACATGCATTGGAGGCTTTAAGGTGGGAACCCATTCCCATTGGGAGGCATAAGTGGCCTCCCATAGGTCTTGCTCTTTTGAATTTCTTGATATGCCTTATTATATTATTGGTTTTTTTTCCTTTTTTGTGTTGTGTGTTGTTGTGTTTGAATGTGGATGGAATGGATTGTGAGACTATTTTGTTAAGTATTGTAGAAGCTATTTATTTTCATGTATTGAATCATCTTCCATTATGATGTGGATGGGGCTCGGGGCCAATGAAGAGGATGGATTCTCCTCTTCATTGGATGTCTTGATTAGGTGAGAGCGTTTCCTCTCCCCCATTTTTTTTTGAATCCAATAATCTTGAAGGAGTTATCTTTCTTGAATTTTTGGAGCTTGGAGTGTTGTTGGGGACCTTGAGAACTTATCCTTGTGAAGAAACTTATTGTATCCCACTTAGAGTGGAGGACTTATTATTATTATAGTTTCTTTATTTGCATTGTTGTATTATTTCCCACCTTCAGTGGAGGACTTTATAATAATTTCTTAGAGAAAGTTTGCATTCAAATATTTATATATGGTAAAGAGAAAGATGGATAATATTGAGTTAGTTGTGAAATGGAAAAGAAGAAAATTACTTTCATTATGAAGTTGTAAAGTTGTAAATGAGAAATAATGAAAAATAGAAGTTGTAAAAGGTTGAACTTGTATGCAAAATAACATTGCATGGAAAATAACGAGTTTTAGCCATTTTTAATATACATTTACATTATAGTGAAATGAAAGAGAGAACAAATTTGAACATATTGTCAATTAGAAATGTTGATTTTTGTTATGGCAAGAAAATGATAATGTATAAGTAGTTATAGATTCCTTTTGCTCTTGTAATGGAAAGAAGAATCTAGTTAAACAAATGGAATTATTCTTGTAAGTAGATGAGTTTTATTAGAGTTGATAATACTTTAAAATGAGTAGATTTAACTAAGAAATGAATAAAAGAGCAATAAATATCAAATTTGGAACTCTAAATGAACAAAAACAAACTCAAAATGCATTTTTAACCTTTTGTAACGTTTAGTTTCTTACAAAAACTCTCGTTAAGGTTCTATTTTTTCTTAAACAAGACCACTGCCATATGCAGAGCAGGTGGTCTAAAACCACCACTCAAAGGGAAGTGGTCCATGGTTGTCATCGAGGCGGGGCGGTGGTCACAAGACAGGATGGTCCTGCTCTCGGGCAGGCGGTGGTTTTGTCACTTATGATAGAACTCCATGGATCCGCTCCTGTGTGAAAACTTTATCTAGTTTTTACATAATTATAAGATGTAAAATTTATGTATTAACTACTAGAAAGTAGAATAATGAGTAATCCTATGGATTTGAACAATAAAACATATAAATGGTGGATCTAAAATTATCCTTTTCATTTATAACATTGGGGTAGGGTTTCCCCAAATTTAATAACCCAAATACAATTGGTTTGTGACGAAATCATATTGGGAAAAAATAACCCTCCCAATCCTTGAATGAAAATGAAAACAACATTAAAACCTACAATCTAAACCTTCTAAGCTTGGCCCTTGTAGAGTCCTCCATGAATTCTTTCTCTTACTCCCATGGCTTTCTTCTTCTCCAACCCGCATTCTTAGCAAAACAAATAGACTAAATGAGAGAAATGAACAAAGCAAAGGCTTAAGTAAAACTAATATGGAAATCTATGGATAGATGGGAAACCTCAGATCTTGTGGTTGAATTTGATTTGATCCAAGGGTGGAGGTTTAACCCTACTTTTGCTAGGTGAGAATGATATTTATAAAATGTTGTTTTTGAAACTTTAGTAGTATGTGCAATTGGGGAATGGGGCCTTTTAATTTCCATAGAGTGCTAAGCCATGGTTAGTCCTTAGAAAACTTTAGTTAGTAATAGAAAAGACTCTAAGTTATTAAGATAATGATTTATATTTTTTGTGTAAGAGGTTAACCTTATTAGGAATTAACTTTATTAAGGAAAAGAAAGCATTTAATTAAGTAAATTAATTCTCATTACCTTCCTAGTGAATATTTGGTTAATGGACCTCAAAATGATGAATTAGAAAATATGTTAACCTCATAGTGGACCTTATTCTTCAACCACGGGGTTGAGTTTAGCGGTGTGATTTAGTTGTGGTACCCTAGGGATTAACCCCATGTAAAATCTTTTACTGTATTCTTAATCTTGTAATCAAAACAAAAAAAAATTAGTCACCATTTTTAGGTGTTGTGTTTGGTGTGAGCGTGTTTTTAGAACATCATTTTAATGGGTGTTACAAATACCAATTGATACGATGATCGACCTTCACCCTCTCGGCACTCTAAACAACGTGAAAAAAATTGAGCTATATCCTCTAAAGATATCTTTAATGGTATAGTTTTCTCAAGGTGGCATGCATATTTTTCACCTCTGGATGGGTGTAATACTATGCATGATGAGCCTCTGCCAAGATATCCTATCTTAAACCTCCATCCCTAGGTACATAGATCTGGACTTTGTGTCTGAGAAGTCCATATTTTTCTAATGTAAAACCATAAAACTTCCTCTCAAGGGGTCTCTGAGACTCAATCTCTGATCTGGCTGCAAGGTAGAAACTGTCATGTGGAAGCTATCGTAAAATACTACTCCGTAAATATGTACCCACTGAAGTAGCCATAACAAAATGCCTCCTTCTACTCAAAGCGTCAACAACAACATTCTCTTTCCCCTTCACATGCTCTATCTCCATGTCATACTCACATAGAAAATCCATCAAATGCTATTGACGAGCATTGAGATTGGGTTGCATGAAGAGGTGACGTAAGCTCAAATGGTCTATTCTCATAATACATATCCTTCCAAAAATGAAATGTTGCCAATGAACCAAAGCATGCACAATGCTCCAAGCTCAATGTCATGAGTCAGATAATTGAGCTCGTGATCTTTGAGTTTGTGAGAATCAAAGGCAACTACACGGCCCTCCTACATCAAAAAACCCCCTAGTCCTACAAAGGAAGCATCCATACACAAAAAGAAATCCCTCTGAGGATCTGGAAAAAAAATAATCGATGCTTACATAAGGCATCCCTTTAGTGTATTTAAGGCCTGGTCACATACATTGGAATAAACAAAATTCTTCCTTTTCTCGCTAAAGGGAACTGATGGGGTGCATAGTACGAGAAAAGTCCTAAACAAATCTCCTGTAGTAATCTACCAACCTAATGAAATTGTACACCTCGGTCACATTGGTTAGCGTGGTCTAATCCATGATAGCTCTAATATTGTAAGTATTGAGGATGATACCTTCCCCAGTAATGATGTGACCCAAGTACTGCACCTCTAACTAAAATAATGAACACTTCTCCAGGTTTTCATAAATTTGTTGCTCATAAAGACAACCGTAGAACCTATCAAAGGTGCTCCTCATTCTCCTCACGCGTGCGTGAGTAAAAAAAAAAATGTCATAAATAAATATGAGCTTGAAGAGATCTAAAAATTTCTAGAATACTCCATTCATCAAACTCATGAATATTATGGGCGCATTCGTCAGACCAAAAGGCACTACTATGAACTTGTAGTGGCCATATCTAGTACGGAAAGTTGTCTTATGAATATCTGCCTCCATGATCCTCAGCTAATGGTATCCAGAATTAAGATATATCTTGGAAAATAGAGTGGCCCCTTTCATTTGATCAAACAATCATCAATACATGGAAGGGGTTAATGATTTTTATTGTTACTTTGTTCAATTGATGATAATCGATACACAATAAAAAAGATCCATCCTTCGCTTTACAAAAATAATCGGTGCACCACAAGGAGATACACTAGGATGGATTAAGAATTTCTCTAGAATTCCCTTAAGCTAAAGCTTGAGCTCACAGAGCTCAGGGCTAGTCATTTTATAAGGTTCTTGTGAGATAGGCTCTGTTCTTGGAACCAAATCAATGTGAAAATATATCTCATGCGGGGGAGGTAACCTTAGCAGCTCCCTAGAAATACATCACAAAACTCCCTCAAAATATGATGGTCATCAATTGACGGCCCACTAGACTCATCCTCTTATCTTTCACTAACCATGATAGCATGCAACTAGAAACCTCTCCACGCACACTGTATAAGCTCCATAGCGAATATGTTGCAAATAAAGGTGGGCCAACTAACTCCCACAATCACTGTCTCCACTCCTAAATCATATGCACATGATATTATCTTCCTGGAACAATCAAATCTAGCTATGTGTGCAGATACCCAATCCATGTAAAAAAAATCCCATAGGAACCGAAAGGAAGGATACAAAGATCTAAGGTCGTGGAAAAGGGTCCTAGCTCAATTATGCACTACTTGACTAAGGATTCCACTATGATCTTAGCTCTAGAAGCCATCTCAACATCCTAAATACTAATCTTCCTAAATGTCAAAAAATGCATCGTTATACTACAATTGGAGAAATAAAAGAATATGAGAAGCATGAATCAAAAAAATTATAAATATAAATTCCATCAAAGCTACATGTCATCTCAATAACCATGCCTTGGTGCTTTACAGGTGGTTCTTGATCACTTTGCATATATGCTATGGATCCTAGCCATATCACCTACTTTGTAGGATTTTAAATTGGTCCTTACCCTTCTTATTAGGGTTCTGAGGGTACTCTCTCTAATGATGCCAAAGTAAACGACACCTATAAAAGAACTACCGGTCCCTCCAATGAGAAGTGGCTCCTACAGGTACTCTAGTGGTGCTCGCGTCATAGATCCCGATGATCCTTCTATAGACTGCTATCGTCATTGCTTTGATGAGCTCCTACTTTGAATGAGCTCTAGATAGTGCTTGAGTCCTAAATGGTCCACTAGGAGGATGGCCCATACTGCATCCCCTCTAAGGATCAAATCTCTATAGAGGCCTAAATGGAGGACAAGGTTTCTTTTTTTGTTGTTGAGGTGGCTGCTAAGGTGGTCTCAACAAAGACCATATAGAATCATGTCTACCACGAGGAGGATAAGTTGAACCCCTCTATATCTGATCCTATATCAGGTTGGATATGGCTCCACACTTTATCCCTAGCCTATTAAATCTTCCCTTGGTCTCCTCTCAGTAATGTAGGCCTTTGCAATGGCCAGTGCTAATGTCTATGGAAAATGAATGCACACTACCCCTCCTAAGATGAGGGTTAGGCCCTTGATGAAACTATGAATCCTCACCTACTCATCCCGTATGTAGTCAATGTACCAAAGAAAGTCTAGAAATCAACTCTCATACTCTGCATCGGTCATGGATTCCTGACGTAGGTCATGGAACTCATCTATCCTATCTTTGAATGAACCTCCTAGACAAGTATTTACTCCTGAACCATGCCTCGAAGAGCTCCCAAGTGACTGTCTTAGAATCCACATATTGTTTCTACTCCTTGGTCCTCCACCAAAACTTTGAACCATCTCTCGAAGGTGTATGGAAACATGAGCCTTCGTGTTGCTGGTAAACGGACATAGCTTGAAGCATCCACTCAAGATGACCAACTATACCTTTTTCTAAAATCCCCACCGTCCTTAGTGAAATTAGATCGATGGAGTTTCAAGATCTCTCTCGATGTGATCTGCCACCGTAGAGTGTCTACCTCTAGGTATCTCAAGACGATAATATCCCTACTTAAGGCTCTAAGATATATCTATGTTTCCTATAACCCCTGTCTCCATGACCTATCTATGGTGAATATCATTTGAATGACTCAACATGGGAGTTCTCTAGTCTACTGCATCTTCCCCTAGTCTCATCCAAAATGTAGGCCTTCTCAACTACCTATGCTAATGTCTCATGGATAGTGAATGCACACTACCCCTCCTAAGACGAGGTTTAGGCCCTTGATGAAATTATGAATCCTCACCTAATCATCCCGTACGTAGTCAATGTATCAAGAAATTATAGAAATCAACTCTCATACTCTACATCGGTCATGGATTCTGACGTAGGTCATGGAACTCATCTATCCTATGCTTTGAATGAACCTCCTAGATAAGTATCTGCTCTGAACTATGCCTTAAAGAGCTCCCAGTGATTGTCTCGTAATCCACATGTGGTTTCTATTCCTCGGTCCTCCACCAAACCTTGGATCCATCTCTCAGAAGGTGGATGAAAACATGAGCCTTCATGTTGTTGGTAAAGACATAGCTTGAAGCATCCACTCAAGATGAACAACTATACATTTTCCTAAAATCCCCACCGTCCTTAGTGAAATTAGATCCATGGAGTTTCAAGATCTCTCTAATGTGATCTGCCACTATAGAGTGTCTACCTCTAGGTATCTCAAGACGATAATATCCCTACTTAAGGCTCTAAGATATATCTATGTTTCCTGTAACCCTGTCTCCATGACCTATCTATGGTGAATATCATTTGAATGACTCAACATGGGAGTTCTCTAGTCTACTACATCTTCCCCTAGTCTCATCCAAAATGTAGGCCTTGTCAACTACCAATGCTAATGTCTGTGGACAGTGAATGCACACTACCCCTACTAAGATGAGGTTTAGGCCCCTAATGAACCTATGAATCCTCACCTGGTCAACTTGTATGTAGTCAACGGACTGAAGCAAGTCTAGAAATCAACTCTCATAATCTGCATCGGTCATGGATTGTTGACGTAGGTCATGGAACTCATCTATTCTATACAAAATGAACCTCCTGGACAAGTATCTACTCCTTAACCACTCCTTGAAGAGCTCCCAAGTGAATGTCTCAGAATCCACATGTATTTTCTACTCCTTGGTCCTCCACCAAACCCCATATCTATCTCTCGAAGGTATATGAAAACATGAGCCTTTTTGTTGCTAGTAAATGGACATAGCTCAAAGCATCCACTCAAGATGACCAACTATCCCTTTTCCTGAAATCCCCTAGTGTCCCTAGCAAAATGAGATGAATGGAGTTTCAAGATCTCTTTTATGTGATCTACCACCGTAGATTTTCTCGCCTCTAGGTCTCTCAAGAGGATAATATCCCCGCTTAGGGCTCTTATATCTATCTCTATGTCCTATAACCCTGTCTCCATGACCTCTCTGTGGTGAATCTCATTTGAATGAATCCATGTGGGAGTTCTCTTGTCGGATGTGTCTTCCCCTAGTCTCCTCCACAATGTATTCCTTCTCAATGGCCTCTGTTAATGTCTGCCAGACAATGAATGTACACTACCCATCCTAAGATGAGGTTTAGGCCCCCGATGAGCCTATGAATCCTCACCTTCTCATCTTTTATGTAGTCAACATACTTGAAGAAAGTCTAGAAATCAACTCTCATACTATGCCACGGTCATGGATGCCTGACATAGGTCATGGAACTCATCTATCCTATGTTGAATGAACCTTCTGGGTAAGTATCTTCTCTTGAACCACTCCTCGAAGAGCTCCAAGTGATTGTCTCGGAATCCACATGGATTTTATGCTCTTTGGTCCTCCACCAAACCCGGGCTCCATCTCTCAGAAGGTGGATGAAAACATGAGCCTTCATGTTCTTTGGTAGACAGACATACCTTGAAGCATCCGCTGAAGCTAACCAACTATGCCTTTTCTTGAAATCCTCTAGTATTCCTAGAGAAATGAGATGGATGGATTTTTAGGATCTCTTTGATGTGATCAGCCATTATAGACTATCTTCCTCTATGTCTCTGGAACATGATCATCATCTTTGCCCTCGGGGATGTTAGAACTATCTCTGTGTCCTATATCCCTATCTCCATGACCTCTCTTTGGTGAATCTCATTTTACTGATTCCACATGGGCTTTCTCTGCCCTATACTCATCACTATGTCAGGAAGGTGTATGTGCCTTTACTTATGGCTCTTTGTTCTATCTACTAGGTCTCCCTCCTAAAGCTCCCGGTGTATACCGACATTAAAAAAATGTAGTGTTTGTAGTATTTGAGGTAATATGGATGTGACCGCCTAATCCGGGGTTGCAAGTCTAGGTCCATGTGCAAGAACCCCTCATCTTGTTTGCATATTTTGCACATACCAAGGCAAGATTTAGTTTATCATTCTAGGTTTTGTTTCAATTTTCTAGGTCTTCTACATTTTAAAATATCATGCAAGGTTGTGTGATCTAGGTTTAGAGTTGTGCTAAGTTTTATTTTTATGTCTTATATTTCCAGGTGTGCTTGGGGTCCAAGTGTTGAAACCATGGCTCTGATACAAAATGTAACACCCACAAATTTTGATGTTTTAAAACCACATTAAACCTTAATAATTATCCAAATATTTGTGGCAATTTCTTTTCTATTTTAAAATATTGCAAGGGTGTCAACCCTATAATACATTTAATTAATTCCTGCCAAAAATTTGCTACATTACATTAAATGGAACCGATCTAGATTAATAATTAAATATTCTTAACCCATTTCTAAGGTCAATATAATTACAATCTGCTAGAAAAGTGTCCATTAATTTATTTTACTTGGTTAAATAGTTTCCCCCTCTCAAATTAACATTCAAACCCATAATAATTAAACCCTTAACCTTAGTTACCTTAGTTCCCTTAAATTACTAGCTTTAATATTTCCATTGAATCATTTACTAAAAACATACTAGAAGAGTTACATAATTAACTTAACATACAAGGGTACTAAGAGGCCCCATTCACCCATTTTCACATACACTTAAATTATTTAAAACTCATAATAAATATATTCTCACCTAACAATTATAGGGTTGACGATTAACCCTTTGATCAAATCAATTGTGGCCACTAGATCTTAAAGTTCCAAGATAACCCTAACCATCCTTATGAAATTTTATTAAACCTTTTTCTTTCCCTAGCCTCCTCATTTGGTCTCTTTTCTTTTCTTTAATTTGCAGGTTGGAGGAGTGGATGCCATGAAAGCAAGGAAGGAAGAAGCCATGAATGGATTCATTTGGATCAAGCTTAGTTTAGTTTAGTTTATGGATTTATTACTTGTAATTTCTTCTATTTGTTGATTGTAGAGGTTTCCACTCTAAATCTGGAGTAGTTATTTATTTAATTCCATTTTTGAGTTCTCTATTTAGGAAAAACCCTATTTCCAATTAATCTATGAGATTTAATACATTTAAATGCCCATTCAAGGATTTACTTGCTTCAAACAATGATTTTGTTCACATATAATTTGTTGGTAGTTTCTTTTTACATTTTATACTCTTAGATTTTAATTTAATCAAGTTCAAATTTGCACAGTCATGGAGTTTTATTTTTTTTCCGACAGTGATGAAACCGCCACCCTTAGTAGGTCGGCAGTCCTTAGACTATCACCTTTCTTGATTACGATTCATAAACCACCACCTTTCATAGGTGGCGGTTCAGAGACAGCTGCTCTGATCAAGTCAGTGTTTTAGAGACTACCATTCTGCATAGGGTGGCGGTCCTTTTCTTTGAAAATAGAACCATCACTTCCACAATTTTTCCAAAAATACTTTTTTACTAGGGTGATTTACAGTTTATCTCTATCTTGAATTTATATGCCTAAGGGCACTAGTTGAAAGATAAACAATTTATTCCTTCCATGAGTTAAATCACTAAATTACAAATATGTTCTATTTCAATAGTAATAAGAAAACAACTACAAGAATTATTTTCCAACCAAATTGTTTCCAAACTAAAATAAAGAAATGAAATTCAATCTATTCCTAAGTATCATTGATTTATTTTCCACTACAACAATGTAATATTTTAACAAGTAGCTCATTATAATCTAGTGCATCCTTCCATTTCAACTACAACCATGTATTCAAGGAACCCAAAAGCATCTATTATACATTTGAGATTTACTAAGAATATATTCTCAATTATTTACAACTTCCAAGTTTTCCGTTCACTCTTACAATAATAAAACTCCTATAAATAACAATGAAATTTCTTCTCCTTTGAGCATAGCTCATTTCTTACAATGCAAAGAGCTTTATTTACAACAATACATTACAACTTAATAACCAAAATATACAATAACACTTTTCTTTTAAATACAAGACTACTAGTCTTTCACCTTAAGTGGGAATTACAAGAAAATATCTACAATGAAGGATTTCTTTTGACTTCAAAAAATGCTCCAAGTCCCAAATCTTCAACAAGATCTCTACCATTTCTTTACTTCAATAACAACAACAAAAATGGGGAGAGGAAACACACTTTACCTTAACCACTAATCCAATGAGGAGAAGAAACTATCCTCCTCATTGGCCCCCAAGCCCCAACCAAAATTCAATAAGGAATGGATATAAGTCATGAACACTAATATGATACTTCCACATCAGAATAAAAATTTCACAATCATTTAAAACTCATTCAAACACAATATTATAATAACAATAATGAAACTATCAAAATACACAAGGCTTGAAAATTCAAAGCCAATGGAGCAAGGATCTATGGGGAGATCATTTATGCCTCCCAATGGGATTAGGTTCACACCTTAAAACCCTATAAAATATATCTCAAAACCCCTACACAACTCTTCTACCTCCCTAAAGATCCTCTTATGCCTCAAAAATTCTTTTATGCCTCCCTACCATCTCTTATGTCTCCCTTAAAAGAACCAAGTACAAAATGCAAGAATTTTCTTATCAAAGGTGGGGCACCTAACCCAATTCCTTCACAAAACATAAAATAAAATATTATGCCTCCTACAATAGAAAATCCCCATAGCCTTCTCCTACACCTACTTAAGAATTCTACCGAAGATCCCAACAAGCACACAAACCATTCACTTACTGCAATACACACACATAAAAAATAAACAAGTAAAAAAGGGGTGTAGTTCCTACCTTTCCATAGTAAGAACTTGCTCACAAAATCAGACTCCAAACTCGTTCAAGGTCAATCCAACTCCAATCGTCTACAAGAATTCAACAAGCACTCCAAAAACTCTAACTCCAAAAATATAAGTGCACAATAAAATGAATTAACCCCCAAACAAAAAATTAAACTTGGATATATAGAAAAGAGAAGAGGGTGAGGTGCCTCCATGTAGGATGCCACATCACTTATCCTCATCTCCACATCACAAGTGAAACCTCCACCCCAAGGAACAATAATTTGGTGGTTGAGAGAAATGACAAGCCTCTTACACATTCAACACAAACCCACACCTTAAGGACAAAATTTAAAACCCATGTAAGAGAAGTGTAATAAATGTCACTTTTTTCCTTTCAAACCACATGATGTGGTCTATGTTTTCCCTCGTAACCTATATGTATAGTTGGTCTATGAAAATAAGAGGTGTGGGACAAGCTTAACTTGTCCCACAAGCCTCCAAAATGGCCCTTAAGCCCAATTCTGAATTTCCCAAGTAAGGTAGGGTGTACAACACTCAAAGTCACATACACTCAACTTAAATAAAAAATACAAAGGATCAAATACTCTAATAAATGGCCCCTTTTTTCAAATCCCAAATTATCCTAATAAACATGATAAATCCACTTAATTAAGGCACATTAATCAATAAGGCTTAAATGAATTACATCAAAAAATAAATCACATATTCCACAATAAATAAAAGAAAAGGAAAAGAATTACACACATATCCCATGGTCACATTTGAAGGTCATCCCCCCATGGGGACCCCCTAACAAACTTAAAAAAAACATAACACATTACACAATTATCCATGGTAACTATCGTCATATCCATCCAATATTATGTTATGGTTGATCTCCTAGCCTTGTTTTGATTGTTGTGATATAATTACCAAAAGATTCACACAATAACTTATTCGGCCTCGTGGATGCATCAAATACATCAAAGATAAAATATACACACATCAATCAATAAACATCCTCATATAACTAAATCATCATCTCAACTAAACAATGCTATCATTTGTCTAAATTTCAACAACGTCTCAATACTAGCCATTCATCAATATCAACAAGATCATGAGATTAGTTCAAATGCTAAATCATAGTCAATATGATGAGAATTCTGAATTTCAGTAAATACATATGCTAACAACACATCATCATCATCAATATAAAATGTCCATCTATGCCTCTAAGAATCCACAAAAATCATATTATGAATCACAATCCATCAATAGTAAGAATATCTCTATCATTTAACATCACACTAAAGCAAAATGATACAATAATATCCATGTCTATAGCCAAATTTAATCAAAATATAAATATAATCGATGTCGAAGAGGTGTGGGCACTACACTATTTGTGTAAAGAATACAAAGGAATATATAAATATATATGTTATATAAAAATATCTATATATTTATGTGTAAAGTTCTTTGATGTAGTATTTCTTTCATTTAAAAAAAAATACAAGGTACAAGGATGTTCCCATTTAAAAATAAAATAAAATAAACTAAGTACATGCCTTATTTTTTTGTTAGCAAATGTTATAGCTTATAGCAACAAAACTAACACACTACCATTTTACCTACTTATTTTGGGGAGATGAAATAAGTACAAATTTTTAACAAAATATATCCTTTCTTTTTATAAGTAAACAAAACAAATAAAAACATTTCAAATGAACACAAAAATTATTTTCACTATATTTCTAGTTTGAAATAAAGCAATATTCACTCGCAATTATCATGTATACTTAATTTAAGTTGCAGATTTAAATGAACTACAACAAAAATAAAATTCACATTCAAATGCTTCTTGTCAACTTACATACATTTCTAATGCAAAATAACCATTCTATATTTTAGTAAAATACGACTTGATTTTAGTTGTAGATTCAAAATCACTACAATACGAAGGAGATTCATTTACAATAAAAATACAACTTTGAAAACTAAATGGTGCATTTAACACAATGCAAGATGAGAACATTACAACTCCAAATGGAATACAAATTTCAATGTCTTCTTTCAACCATTTACTTTAAAATATACAATGATACAAATCAGATTTAGGATATCGCATTTACAAGAGCTCATTTTACAATGCAAATTCAAGGTCCTACACATAAGGAGGTTACAACACTAAAATCCTTAAAAAACTTTCTCTTTCAAGGTCTCCTATAATAACTCCATGCAAGGCATCACTTGAGCTCCTTAATTTTATTCATCTCCAAATCACAAAATCAAGGAAGGAAGCATAGGCAACTCTCTCCTCCCAACAATATTCTAATAAAGAGCTGAAACCAACATCCTCTTTGGCCTGCGAGCACCAAAATAGAGAAACAAGTAATGTAATGCAACCATGGAAACTTTACAAAGGTTCCCACTAAACATACAACACATTAAAACAAACATAATAACAAGATTCACAACTTTCCAATAAACACATAAGCTTGATAGTAAGCCAAAGGAGAACAAAAATAAGGGATCCACCTCCTTTTACCTCCCAATTGAAAAAGGGTTTGCACCCAAAACCCTCCAAGTGCACATCAAAAAACACTTAAAATGTTCGTATCTCTCCCTATTTGAAAGTATAAAAATGTAACAATATTTTCCTTTTCTCTCCCCATAGGTGGAACACCCTATTCACACTCCCTCCACAATACCTCACAACTCCCTTTTCCCTCCCCAATGGTCCCATTTTCCTTCTCCCCACACCTTTCTTAAGGTCAAAATCTACCCAATCCCATGCAAAACACATACATTCATTCACTTTTTACACAACACACAAACAAGGAAAATAAAATGCAAGGTTTAGATTCTACCTTGCCATAATAGCTTCCAAAATCTCCAGGAAACAAAATTCAATCTCCTCCAAAAGTAAATAAAAATCCAAGTGCAAGCTTCCAAATTACCAAGAAAGAGATCTAAGCCACAACCCAAAAATAAGTAACCCTTAAAACTCCAAAATAACTCACATAAATAGAAAATGAGGAGAGGATGGTGAGGTGGCTCCATGTAGGATGCCACATCACTCTTCCTCCAATCCACTTCACCAAGTCAACACAAAGACCAAGACTCATAAATGGGTGGGTGAGGGTATGACAAGTTCCACTTACACACACAAACATCCACTCCATACTTCCAAAGGACACAATAAAGAAGGTAAGTAAAAAGGTTCCATTAATTGTCCCTTTTTCATTCAAAAACACATCATGAGGGCTAAGTTTTAAGAGGTATGTGAGAATTTTAACTAGTTCCACAAGCCTCCAAACTTGGTATCTAAGCCCAAATTCAAGTTTGGGTGATGGGGACAAGTACACTTACAAAATTAAATTCAAATCTAATTAAAATCAAAAAAGCAACAAGGACTATCTAACCCATTTAATGCCCATATAGTCACATCTCAATTTAACTTTAATCACATGATTAATTAACTAAAATAAACACATTATTTAAGAATAAAGTGAGAATTACATCACAATAAATAAATCACATACACAACTAAATAAATTAATTAAAGGAAATTAAAAAATCATACAAATCCCTTGGTCACACATGAGGTTACCCCGCACACGGGACCTCCTAAAAACTCAAAAACAACACAATAATACGCATGAACATAAATTTTCCAAGGTGACCATGTTGCAACATCAAATATTCCTTCATTGTTAGTCTCCTAACTCCTTCTTATTATCGTGATATAATTTCCTACAACCAATCAAACAATACCCCTTCGGCCTCAAGGATGCATCAAATACATCAAGAAATAAAACACACATACATATCATCCAACAACATCATACATATAGCTATATCATCATCATCAAAATTAGGAATTTCTATCAATTATTTACAATCACTGAACATATCAATTTTTATAAGTCATAACATCAATAAGATCATAAGGTCAATCCAAACATCTAAATGTAATCATTATCATTAAGAATCCAAAACTTCAGTATACAATGAAACAACACTAGATCATCATCTATCAATGTCTACTAGTAGTCCATACCATCTATAATATGAGTCATAACATACTGAAAATCACAAGTGTTTGTACTATCTATCAACATGTTAATCAAAATATAATAATAATGTCCATGTCTCTAATCAACAATAATAAAAATCATAGTAAAATAAGTGTCGAAGAGGAGTGGGCATTACATCCCCCTCCGTTTATACTCGAATTCCTCTTGGGAGTCACTGGGACATACACCGATATGACCACATGAGGTATCGTGTCGTATCATGTGGTTATTAGTCACAACAACAATGTCCCACTAGTTAAAATTTGGTCAAGTACTAAGTGTTTCTCTTACTTAGAGTAATTTAATTAAAGAAATTTGTAGCTTCTAAGGAGTTATTTTCTCTCATAATTGTCTAAGTCCTCTATCTTTTCATATGTCAAGAGAGGTCCAACATTTAGGTTTCTTTATGGAAACTAATTTATTAGTATTTTTTTGTTAACAAACATGTCTCAAAAAGTATATCATGGTTTAAGATCAAGGGTGTTTCAAATAGGAGAATATTAATTCAAGGGAATAGTAGCTTCCAAAAATTTCATTTGTCTCATCATCTAACTTTCCTACAAGGGTCCACATAAGTGGATGCACGACTAAAAGGTTCACGTTTAAAGGATCTATTCATGGGTGAGCCAAAGAAACCTAATTGTTTTTCTGAAGAGTAATCAAGTTTTTCATACTAGTTGCATACAAGCCCACCCTTAGAAACCATCTAGGGTGCCACAAATACCACACAAGGAGTGAGAAAAAGTTTCCAAATTTACATGTGGTTTCACCTCCTAGCTCATCATTACTTTAGAATTTTTTTAAATGTTCACAAGCCTCGCGAATATGGTTCTAATATCTACATTATTTGTTGGGGGGTGGGGGTCGAGGATGAAGATTTACTCGATGCCATTTATTTATTTATTTATTTTTGTTCACAAAATGATAGTACCAATAATTTGTGGTTGAAATATATATAGAATTGACCATCAAGTTAGAGTTTATTTTCTAGTTTAGTTTTAGGGTTTCATAACATGTACCATTTTCTAGAACATCTAATTTTTGGTTCAAAATTTTCTTTAGAAAACTCATAAGGGATGGTTTAATTTATTATTGTTTATAAATTACCTAAGTTAACCACCATGATAGAAAAATTTCCACATTATCTATATCCTTTGAAGTCACATTTACTTAATAAAACAAAAAAACAAACAACGATTTTCAATTCAAAAGGACATATGAAAAGTTTTACTTAAATTTTATCTTTTCTTAATTACTATAATCAAAAGAAAACATAAATGAGTTAGGTGAAACTAAATCCATTCAAAGGGGGTGTTTCCCGAACCTATCAAACTACTGTAAAAATTAAAATTTTATCACACAAATGAGATATAACAACTTTTCCACTCATACCCTCCTCAACAGTAGAAGAGGACAACATGCATTTTCCTTTAAGGGAAAGTGTAGTCTAACATTTCACAATGTTTGGAATTTATGTTAACTCTTACTCAAAAATTTATTCGGTCCTAAAAGACCAATTAGCTCTTTAGATACTCTTATTAACTAGAGGGTGAATAAATTTTACTCAAATAACTTTAAATTTTACCACCCTATTGAGTGGTAACAAAAACTAGGGCCATGTTTCAATGAGTACTTATACAACATAGCTTTAGAAACATCTCCAAATTTAAATTATTTAATTAGCGTTTATACTAATTTCAAAGGATGTATTCACCCAAGGTAAGTTGAAGGAGACAATAATCGTCATTCTTAATCCTTACCGTAAGGGTTTACATCATTTATCTTATAGTAAATTACCAAGAGTTTCCAATGTGAAGGATATTTTATGCAAGATTCTCCTAAGAGTTAAGTAGCCAAAGGCATATTAAATTTGTGATACCATTGAAACCTTCTATTATTCACACTACTTACTCACCTAAAACTTAGGAATGACAACACAATGCTCAAGTTAGTTACATATGACCAACCATTTAACATGTAAACGATAATATATGAATATCACATAGCTAAGATTATTAAACACTACTTATTCCATTTGAAAAATAACTTATGATTACCTCAAATTTAGATTTTAAGGGTAATAAGGATAATAATTTTGGCCAACAAAGGTTGTTTAATTACATATTGACGAGTTTACCCACTTTCATAAAATTACACGATTCTATTGTTGTTTATAAGATATAAGTAAACAATTGTGATTATAGGTTTATGTATATATATCTTGTGGATTATGAAACATTTCATTCACCATTATTACACCATATTACTTGTAATTTCATGGTAAAAACCATTGTTGGTACACCTCAATGCTCTACCCAAATAGTAAGCAACACTAATTTATTTTATTTTATCTTTCCCGAGAGAGATAATAAGGGATTTTGGTTATATTTTTTTTGCATGATCGATGTTATTCTTGATCCATGTGATAAGGTTAGAGAGAGGGGGATTCCATACTTTCTACACAATAATTTTAGTCTCATAAACATGACTAAATTAGGAATATTTTAAATCAATTCAAGGAGGTTTATTATTACAAGTGTATCTCTAACATGAAAGGATTTAATCCATCTACATTGCGACAAACTTAATAAGGGATCATAGTATGGAAATGGTCTTGTTGAGCTAAGGGAGGGTTAAAAAAATTTGAACATTACTTGAAGATAATCCCGAAAGTTATGTTGAGGCTTTGCTAAGAATTTCAAGTTGTGTAAACTAGAGTCGATTTTCAATAGCTCAAGGGCTACTTAGTTTACTTAGAATAATATGAAATATCACTTCATATAAGGCCATTGTATACAAAGGGACACTATGAATTCCTTTCCCCTTATCATATATTGTTTTAGAGACAAGTTAGAGGAGTTTACATTAAGAAAAAAATTCATCCAAGTATGCTAAATTTAGAATACACTTTCAAAAGGATAAGTAAGGTTATAAGGTTGTTTGGTAAATTTTCTTATAAAAAGGGTTATAATTTTGAGATTGGTAACATAAACATGAGTGTAGAAATTTAT